>JARHVA010004136.1:445000-690000 GCA_037957365.1 Torreya grandis
TTAGAACATAATAGTCATGATATAGGTTCACCATAAAATATAGATAAAATGTCAAATCAACATGATCATAAACTAAACATTTACTTATAGCTAACTCATAGTAGTGTGAACATGTAACCTAACCAATATCATACTGCCCCATATTGGCATATATCTCATAGTGTAGATAAAAATAACCAAATCTAAATTCATCAACTATATATTTCCATTGATAATCTAGCATGTTTGCCTCATGAGGAATCATGATGTAACATCTTTCCCCTCTAAATCTAGTCATCATCACTGATGAATCTTATTCAAACTTAATTCTTGATCTAATAACAATATTTAGCAAAGCAAAAGCATGATATATAGTATCAAATCAAGTAATAAATTGGAAACTACCTATAAAAATCACCATAGTTCCTTCAAGTTGCACTAGTCCTAGAGTATTGATCCCACCAGACCCTACTCAATGGCATCTCCCTAATATTCGAACATAGTTATGAGTATTATTTACTCTAATTGGTTATATCATGACTACTTCAAGGTCTAAAACCATCAAGATAAGCCTAATTATATCTTGGTGAAAAATTCACTAACTTTTAAAGAGTACATAAGATTATCATACAAGTCAAAACAAATAACTAGGGAGAGTTACACATAATATTCTAACCCCTCTACACATATCTGTATCCTAGAGAGTATTTTTCTCATTCTAGAGAAAAGTAATTAGGGAACCTTGAAATAATGTGTATAAGTTAATACTATCACTAATCTACGTATCTCCCGATAAGTATAACATGTCAATTTTGTCACTACTCCATGGATCTCGTAACAAGTATGATTATGATTAGGAACTAGAAATACTGTATTTACAATGTGTACAAATTTATGGAATAAATGTTTCACCATATACATGTGTGTGGCCATATGACTAAATTTTCTAAGTTTGTCTATCAAATCCTAGATTTAACAAGTTTGTCTATCAGATCCAAATTTAGTAGCAAATAAGTCAATGTGAGTCTAAGTAGGATATTATTCTATCACTTGGAAATCATGTTCCTAATTTACCACTCTTCCCTTAAGTCTCCAAAACCTAAAGATATCCATGACCTAAAGATCTCCACAATGTGCATAATTTTTCAATGAAATACAAATTTATATTATTGGATCATAGAAATCAATATTACATGACAAATAATTTTGGATGCATCAACATACATAAAATAGAAATCATACAATCAACCTATAATTGTATTTAATTACCTCTATCAAAACATAACTAATATCATATTTCATAGCTTACCCTATATTGTTATATTCATAGTTAAGAAGATATAATATTGAGATTAACATACATAGGCCAAGGATCACACCATCCTTTAAACCTTATAAGGGAACAAATGAGACAATATCTCCCTACTTTCTCAGCTAGAACTCAACAAATTAATATTTTATCTCAACCTCTATATTGACAATAGGTTATATACATCTTATACTCTAATCACTTTCTATGAAAGTTACATAACTAACTCTTCAAAACAACATGCTCTACACAAAATAAAACAATATCAGTCTAATCAAGGGTATATTTAATCATAATAATTATAATCAACTTATAATTATTAATCTAGAACCAATATATATTCAAGGTTTGCCACTCCATGTGGTCTAAAATTAGGGTTAGATAAAGTAGAGAAATATAATTTTATAAACTCCTACATATCCTCACAAACTAAATGAAAACATCACAACTCAGTGCTTCCAAAATACTATCTACTTACCAAATTTGTAAGTATAGTATCATAATTTATTTCCACAACTCAGAGAGAAATATATTATCCACAATGATGTACCCATTCATTAATTCCTAAAAATTCTCTCTCAATAAGGAGTATAAGGTATTCTCCCAAAAACTTCAAGGAAATATGGTCAAAAAAATTTCAAACACAAACTCCCATTTAGAAAAACACTAATTCATCTTCATGAAAAATGAATACTCTCAGTAGCTTATAATGATGTCACAAGAGAATGAGATAATAACAACTCACCTCTATGCTAAGAGAGTTAGCACTCCTTTCTTACCACATAACCTAAGGGTTTAAATTCCATAAACAAACTCCTAACACAACGTAATTATCCAAAAAAAAAACAACATTCTACTAAGAATATTCCCACCGCCCTAAGTGGTACTAGACTAAAAATGGTCTTATAAGATTTTTCATTCCTAGGAATTATATAAATAAGAAAAAAAATTAAAGAAAATATATTTAAGTGAGAAGCATCCTATGCTTAATAAACACTCACAACATGAAACACTAATGTTAAAGGTGACTTGATTACCAGAAAGGATGTAATCATATTCAAGGTATTTGATCTAAGTGATCAAACTATGGTAGAGATATCTTGTTCAAAACTCATGAACTATGTTATATAATTACCTAACCAACACTTGTATACAACTAAAACCATTAAGGCACTTGATAATCCAACCCTATAAAAAAATTTAGAGGGTACAAGTCTTCTACACATACTTCATGAATGCCTCAAAACTCTAATCATGGTGTGACATAGTTGTCACACTGAGGCACTACAAATCCAACATACCAGTGCAATATTCCACATCACTAGGTTCACACTAGTGAATAAAAAGACACAAAATTCTAATGGACTCATTAGGTCCTATATTTTGATCCACAACTCTCATACCACATGTAACAACCCCATTATGTTAAACATAAAAATGTGTGAACTTTTTTTTAATTAAACACATATGCCAAAAAAGATTACAACATAGGAATCTATAGAGACCATAATAAAAACCCAAGGTGTGACCATATTACAAGAAATATACATCACATAACACCTACCCCTAAAATCATGAGAGTACAAGTCATAATGCACATATAAAAAGTAATCAAATTAACTCTACTACAGCAGATATAAGTCTACAACCACCACCATCAAAGTATAGTAAGAAGTAATTAAAAAATTTCATGACAATATTTGATAATAAATATAATAAAATACAATATACATATATATACATGGATCCCCCTTGCATAGTTCTCTAACTTAAGTATCTATGATAATATCAAGTGTTTTCTCAATAAGTAGTAATTTTGTGGGGAGGGAAAGCATCATCCAAGCACTTTTTCAAACCAACCATAGACAAATGATACCACACACTAATCCCATCACTAAATGTCCCTCCCTTCATGGATGAGTATATAGTGATGGTGAAAGAATCTCAAGAGACAAACAAGTACTCATGTATTGTATGATTTCTAAATTAAGCATGTAGTGTATCATAGAAAACTATTCTATTGAAAGATATTGCATAAACATGTAAACCATACTCATGAAATGATAATGTCTCACTAAACATACTTTGGCCTAAATTTGAAAAAATAATAAATAATATTGATTTAGATTAATTAAATTCATACACACCACTTGATTGGATTGCCTTCATCTATCATTATGACACTAGTAAGCCATTGAAGTCCATCTCGCTCCTTACTTTGTATCAAAAATGGAGATTGGTCAAATACAATTCAACCATAAGATTTATTTAATTTAAATCCTACTAGAGAGCACATCATATAACATGATAAAAATAGGAGTAACCAAAGTATACATTTATTCTATCAAACATATGAATGAATATTACATGATTTTCTATCCCATAATATTAATAATGACTATAGTTTATACCACCTAGGTAAATATAAATTTAAATATGAATTTTCACTACCATAATTAGTTTCCAAACATAATATACCCTAAGATAACTCATATTACCATAGTCTAGTATTTTAAGACATAACTTATAGTTTTTTCAGAACCAATCATATAAAGTAGTTCTAAATACACTTAAGCATCAACATATAATTAAGTAAATGGGTATAATGAGTCAAGTCACATTTCCCATGGAACATAATAATATACTAACATAACATTCATTAAACTCTCTAGGTAATATGAATGGATAACTATAGTCCCATTAAATGTCACAATAACATACTAGTCATATTATTAACTAACACACACACAATTGGTTAGTCAAACATAGATATGAGTCTAATCATAACAAGTATAGTATGTACCATCCAAGTTACACATACATTTATACTTTAGATTTCTATGATATCCCATACTATCATAGTTCATAAGCACATAAAATAGATAAGCAAATAATGATTTCAAGAGTTCATATAACCTACATAATAACAACAAGCAATAAATATGGGATTATACCACCCATATATATCCTATGATTTAACTGCATACTACCATTTCAAAGAAACTTTACATATAAGACAACATCATGATATACCATTATATACTAAATATATCTAAGAATTTATTCATGTTAACACTTACACATTATGTTTTATACACAAGTATTTAAAAATTGAACACATATTTATTCAATAATTCAATCATGTTATTCTCAATGAGTCAGATATGCATAAGTTAAACTATTCCATAATCTTTCATAACTTAATTCCTTCTTAGGTGTTTATTCTAACATGGGTGTAGTTTTGGTCCCATGAACACTTTATGACCTATCTAACCATTCAATTAACTATATATATAGCTTTTATACATGCATACTATACATAATAACATACCTCATATGTAAGTACTCTTGCGGTATATAAATACTATATCAAGGTTCACTTATATGTCTTAATCAAGAATCGCCCATCATTATTTAACATAAAAATAGTAAGAATATCTACTATGACCTATACCATTTAGGTATAGTGTATATCTAATTTATAATTACTATAAGTAACTTCTAGTAAAGATATACCATGGAACCCCATATTATCATAGTTCTCAACTACTCAAAAAAAAATAGTCACAACATCAAGGAATGTTTGCCAAGAAGCCCCTATTTCATGTCTTCTTTTTGATTTTATGTTTTCATTATATTTAGGAACTATATTCACAATATAGGCTAGTGTCCTACTCTCCTGAAACCTAGGTTTAGTTATAATAACCATCAAATAATTCTGACACATAACACATAGGTATTTTCATTTTTTCACATTAATACAAGTTCCTTATGAATATAATATGAAATTTTTTATTATCATTCTAAAGAATCATAGTAAACATCATGAAGGCCTCATATGAAGGATTATATTTACACATATATAACTTTATTTTCATTGGGTGACAAATATTTAAATAAGATAGGTTAATAGATGTATTATACAAGCCTTTACCTAAATAAACATACACCATTATAACATGTTTAGGTATCTAGATTCATAAAATAAATATTATAGTGATGCCTATGTTTGTCTTTGTCCACTATTAAAAATAATTAATTGATATGTATCATAGCATCCATTAGATAAATTTCTAATCTGTCAGATATAGAGACACTATCACATTACCACTCAATCTTGGAATTTATAAGTTTAAAGATAGACTTATTTTTATATAGCTTATAACAAGGTCACAGTGATGCTTAATAAAAGCATATAAATAAAGTATTCAATATATTATTTACTTCATGGTATTTTACACTGTATCTTAGTAATATGGCAATCCCATAAGTTGAGTAATCTATAATTTTTAGCATGCATAAAAATTACAACATAAATATTACTATATTAACAAAACTGCTAACTATGGTACTATAAGTAAAGGAGTAAGCATTAAAGATAAATTAATATTTTAATATATATACATCAGGTTATACTTAAATTTAAATAGTTGTGTATATTTAAAGGGTAGTACAAAATACTTAGTTTCAAAAGTAATTCACTAACCTATTATTATTATTATTATTATTATTATTATTATTATTATTATTATTATTATTATTATTATTATTATTATTTGAAGATTATCTGATCTATACTAGATTGCTACGACATATGAATTGAGGTGTTGTATATAAAATGAGATTCACTACATGTATATGGTGTAATGATTTAATTTTTGAGTGTACAAGAGCAGATCATCAACCCCCTTCCCATAAATCTAGTATATATATAAAAACTTATTATTATTTAGATAATATGCTTACAACAAACTTTTTATTTCCATGGTGAATTAATATTGTTGGACAAAATTAAAAAGGAGTACCTATTGATGACATTATATATCCTATACAACATTTTATATTTAAAAATTTTCTATCTAAAATATTAGTAATTCCAATTAGTAGGTTTACATGGTCTACCAAAATACAATGATTGAAACCTTTAGTTTGATTATATCATCTAATTCTATAATCCACCACTATTCAATAAAAGAAATCATAGTTTTGAAAATAAAGTTTTTAGACTGAAAATATAAATTAAAGCAACCCATACCTATTATCCTTCACTAATTTGGATAAAATTTATCTCCTAAACAACAAATCCCCTTTGGAATAGTCTATAATTGAAATGATCTAGCTGAACTGTCTAAATTTCAATTATAGGTCACCTTAATAATAATGGGTATAGACTATTTTAAATATTCATTTATAGATTACTTTAATTTTCCCCTTCTCAAATCATAAATATAGGCGTAGCATGAGTATTACTTATAATGTACCCAATATACTATTATAGCTCACTGTTATTAGCATAAATACCATAAATTTATCATACCATGGAGACTAGTGATTACTAAGTAAGATAAATTTGCAAATAAATATATTTATATATTTTATTATATTTTTTGATTTATAAAAATTTATTAATATCATATTATGGAAAATTTGCAACCTAAATATGTAGTGAAATTGTAAGCATTGCCTACCTCATAATTCATGATAAAAATTCTGGTCCCACATTTTTTTTCTAATTTTATGATTCCTTTTCCATAATTTTATATCCATGCCTTTCATTTTTTGGTGTGGATTTATGAGGGTCTAAAATTATTCCCTATCTATGTAAGGAGATTATTCAATCCCTCTTACTCAAACTCTAGTCCAAAATGGGAATAGCCCCTAGCTATGGGAAACCTATAGTGGGTTTGAACCTCCAAATTAGGTCAGCTTCCTCTTTGATGCTCACCTAAACTAAAGCTAAGCTAATACTTAACAAGGAAAAGGTTTAAAAATGGGATAAGGGATCCTAAGAAGGTTAATTAGGTGATGCACCAAATTAAAGGGAAGCTCCCATAAGCTTGAACACACATTATATTTTTAGAAGATAGTACTATCTTACACAACCCCAAGATCAAGATAATTATATAAGTATTTCATAGAAGAAGTTCAGAGTAGAACACTAATCTAGACCTACAAAAAACATTAAAAAATCCTTAAATAAGGTTAGAAAGGAGAAAAATGGATGAGGAACATTCTCCTTCACACAATGCCATCATGAACAACTCACCAAAAAATATCTAAGGCAATGGATAGGCAAAGCGAGTCTCGTATTACATCAAGAGATAGTTCTTACAAATGCTTGACAAAGTCGAGCCTAATCAAGCTAAACATACGTTGTAGTATCCCAAAGAGTTACCTATCTCTCAAATAGATAAAAAGACTAAAATTTAAGAACCCTTAAAATAGAGAAGAGAAATTGATAATATATGAGAAGGGTAGAAGAGAGAAGAGGGAGCATGTTTTAAGAACAATTAATGAGCTTCTATCTTTCAAGGGATGTTCCACCACATTTTGGTCTAATTAAGATGTAATCCATCATAGACAAGGTATCCTACCTTCTTCCTAATATCCTCCAAGTAATACATTAAAATATAAGAGTTTTGTTAAAGATGGCAAGTCATGATCCTATTCATGAAAGGGACACTTAGGTACACTTCCAACCACTAGATCTATATTTGACCATTTATGCTTCTTTTCACCTAGCATAATGATGAGTGAAAAACCCTCATAGATATAAACCTAAGCAAGCTTTGGTTGTATTTAATTTAGGTGGATATATATTAGGATCATGGCTTGAGACATTCCTTCATTGATTAGACAAAACTATTCCATGCTTTGAAACCTAGACTTGGATTAACTATAGATGAAAACCAATCTAAGATTATTACTTTTCTTATAGTCTATATACGTATGACATTTTACTCAATGTCTAGTCTAATTTAGCCACCAACTTGCCATTGATTTATGTTAGGTCTAAAATACCTAATCTATCTCTATAGAGCCTTAACTAAAATTCTTGGTCCTTTGCTTATGCATTCTAGTCCCAATCAAATTGTATTTGAGTTCAATTCTATATATTTCTAAAAGCTCACGTTGATTCATTTGCTTTACCCAAGTCAAGCTACTCCATTAACCGTAGTTGAAAATGTCATAGAGTCCTTTTTTCATTGGCTATCAACAACTTGAATCAGATCATTAACCCATTTAAATCATCTCACTATGTTGGATTTGCCAAGTATAAAAAAATGTGAGCCCTGAAATCTATCTTTAAATTGTCAACTCTTACCTAGCTTCTACCACTTCATAAACATAAATTTGATTTTAGGTTCCTATGTTAGTATTCCAAATTAGGTGATTATGCTATGTGGTGGGTTCTCTATCTCTCTAACTCTTTGACCCATATTTTACCATTGGATCAATATGTATGATCAAATAAGGACCATAGATCATATTGGGACCCACTGTTTAAAAGCCAAATGCTAGTTCATGATCTTAAAATTGAAATCCTCGCTCCCATCAAAAGACATTCATGAAACTATCATTGATGGTCATGCAATCATAAAATTTAATATCAATAGGATTTGTCTTATTTTATCTTAAATTTCATGCCCTATTGACCATCATTTGGCATCCTATAAAATGCAATGGACATCCCATAGAGCATCAAGTTTAAGCACATATGGATTTTTTTTACCTTTATTTTGATGTTATCATGAATGTCTTATGTCATAGGTTCATTTTTCAAGGTTTATAACTCGAATAGAAAAATTTATAGAGTGAACAAACTTTTAGGAGATGTTATTGAGGTCAAAAGGAACAAACCCATTTAATTTACTAGTCATGGGAGATTTCTAGGTGAACATATTAAACACTCAAGTTGGCTAGTACATATATAATCCTATGTGATGTCTTGTTGATATTTGAGATCATTTGACTAAGTATGGAAATCTTAGCAAAATCTGATCAAGGAGCCAACTTTGATCATATATAACTTCATTTGTGCTTTGATGGAGGATCTAAAACTCAACACATAACAGATAAGGACCAAGATGAAAAACCCATGTGATCACTTTTCCCTGTAACTGCTACATGTGTGAGATATGGCCTTGTCAAGATTCTCATTTGGATCTATTTTAACTTCTATTAAAATGTCTAAGTATGGAAAAATAGTATAATTTGGATAAGATGCCAACTTTGGATCTCTATAACTTTTGATGCGCTTTAGAAGAGGACCTAAGACTTAGTGCATAGAAACTTGACACAAATGGCAACAAACCCATATGACCAATTTTTTTTGACTTGTCTACATGTGCCAATGGTGATGTCATCAAAGTAAAATCTCAAAAATTCCTCCACTAGACCCAAGATGCCTAAATTAACAAAATGAGGAACTCTTACATTTTTACATTTGTTCCAAGTACTCATGACATCCCTTAGGCTTTCAATAATATGGGCTATGCTCTAAAGATTTAAAACACGTGTGAAAATATATGGTCTCTTCTAATTTTCAATCCTTTACCCCATTTATAAGTCTTTGATCTACTACTTCATCAAACCATGCAAGAGCTTCATATGGGGGGCCAAATTTGGCCAACATATTTGGTGACTCGTAGGAGTTGCATGCCTACCTATGTAATAGAGCCTAGACTATATGCTTAGTCTAGTTCATTGGTCATGGAGTCATTATCCTCTATAAGTGAGCTGATCATGAAGATTATACAAGGTTTCCCCTCTGGAACCTCTCTTGGAACAAAAACAAGGACTAGAAATAAAACAACAAAATCAAATGCACATAGACATTTATAGGAAAGAAAGAATAACTAACCTACTAAACAAATGTGCACAAAGTCACATAGAGAAAATCATGAACCTACTCTAATATATATACATGGTTATAATTCATAGGTATCTTCCATCTAGGTCAAATATAAAACTTTGATTGTCATTCACTTGTAATAACTAGGATGAAAAATACCTAGCTTTGGAGGCAACATAATTGGTGGATCAAGTAGTTTGATGTCCAATCCTGTTGGATGTGCTCCCTAGTGGATGGAATGGAATTAATGTCTCCAATGTAGACATACTAGTCCATGTCTTATAAACTAAGTTCATGTTTGAATTAAGGAGCACTTGATTATTGTTTCTCTCCACTCTTGAGAAAGTATTGAATGAATACTTCATTTAGGCTCTTAAGAGAAACTATACTTAGTTCAATTTATGGTTCAAAAAGACCATGTTCTTCCACCTTATACTTGTGTAAACTAAGATTTTTCATGCTTAGAGCATCATGTTTATAGTTTTTTAGAGGGACACTTCCCTTGGCCTCTTCAAATTCTTTGTTTATGTCATTGAACTACTACCATAACTCTTTAGGCTCTTCCCAAGTATGCTTGTCAAATTGAATCACTTGATCCCTTGAGATGTTCACTTCATCACCCTCACTCAATATTTCATTTTACTCTTTAACTATAAATGGGGGTTGATTTAGCCATCCCAAGTCTAAAACATCATATTTTTCTTGCTCAAGGTCATATCTACTTTCCTCTAGCTATAACATATTAGGGCTATCCTCAACTAACACCTCATTTTGAAGTGGACCAACCTCAAACACCTAGTTGTTATCTTCTTCTTCATTTATGTAGAATTAACCTTTAGTAGTCCATTCAAGGGTTATCCCATGTTCAACTTATAGATTGTCTTCTTCAATAAATTTGTCAACATTAAGATATTCCATTTCTCTCAAGAAATCTAAGCACAAATTATTCCATTAATCTTTTAAACTATTTGAACTAATCTTGACCTCCACACTAGGTTCATGAAGGTTGTCCTCTCACTTCTCATCAAGATCCTACAAATTGAAAGAAAAAACATGCTCCTCCCTATGAAAGGGGGTGATTATCATTATCTCCTCATCATAGACACTTGTATTGTCCTCTTTAGGTTCACCTATGACTACAAACTCCTCATCTATCCTTTATAGAATAGGTTCCTCTTTTATAAGGGAGAAGGTGGGAGGGTGAATAAGTTCACCTTACTTGCAGCTTATGAGGGTATCCATCCATCTAGGTAGTTTGAATGTTATTTTATGTGGCTCTTGAAATGAGAAGAGAGAGTCTTGGATCTCTTGTACACCAATCTCATTGAGTTGAGCTATGGTTTCTTGATTCATTTCTTGCATAACTAACCCTTCCTCTACCAAGACTGGTTCTTAGACTACCTCAACTAATACCTCCATTTCCTTCTTTATTCCTTCCTTGATTGATTTTCATGAGGGTAATGTGTAAGACTTGGTCACCTTCTCTTCTTCCTAGATGGGTGTGGGAGAGGGTTTTTCCAAAAGAGAGGGTATGAAATAGTTAGGGTCATAAGAGAGGATCAAAGATGTGATATCTTCATGTTCTTGAGTGAGAATAGGCATAGTAGGAGAGGGAAAACTTATTTGCTCAGGCTTGACATAATATTTTTCCTATTGCTCAAACACTTCATCAATGGAAAATATCCACCCTTTCATTTATTGCTTCTCAATATGTGGGTAGTCAGCTTCTTCAATGGATGCCAATACAGTCTATAACTCTTACAACAAAATCATTATCCCATTCATTCCATGAATAGGAAATTCTTTTCCAAGCTTGAACCCTCCTTGATCTTCATGATTTTTCTTCTTTGGTCCAATATTGCCTCTCTATGTTTTGACAAGGATAGACTTTGGCAAGGTTTACTAGAGGGTTGATTAGGAACCTTTGAAGGTTGAGCTTGATATTCTTGGAGGAGAGAGGGCACACAAGGCTGGCCCAAATAAGCATGTTAAATTTCATAATATATTAGCATAGTTTTTGCATTTTGGACCATGTCTCTTATCATTACTATATCCTCATTCCTACAAGATGACCATTGTTCCCTTTCACAAGATAACCATCTGATCTTTACTAACTGAAGAACAATCCTTTCATTTTATAGATCATGGATATGTCTGACTGGAGAAATATCCACACCCTTACTAATCTCCATCATCAACTCAATATAAAATGCTAATGCTTGCTTGACCCTTAATAAGTATGTAATAGGGAAATATTGGTCTTGATAAGGGGAAGTAGAGGACTAAAATGCAAAAGAGGATGACCTTAGTCATATATAGGGGTAAAATGAGGATAAAGGCCATGATAGGGATGATAGGTTGCTTGAGGGATACTTAAGGGGAACACATAAGCATTATTTTCCTAATAAGTATGATTATAAGGTAAAGGATAAGATTATTGATAAAATAATGATTGATTATACATACCAAATTATGATGACTAGGCACTTAGATTGGATAATTAACTAGTTGATAAATGATTGAAGTCACCATTGATGTTTTCAAAATGCCTCTAAAGGCTTATATGTATAAGAATAATTCCAAAAATCCTTCCACTAGTTTGGGCCTTATTCCGACTGAGTGTGCCATAAATTTTACAAGCTAAAATTACACCCTAGTTGAGCAATGAGATAATTTAGGCCCTTTTACTCAAACTCTAATCCAACATGGGAACAACCATAGGTTGTGGGTAACTTGTAGTGGGGCTAAACCTCGAGAGTAGGGTGGCTTCATTTTTTATGCTCACCTAAACTAAATCTAAATAAATGATTCACAGGGAAAAGTGTTAAAAATGGGATACGTGCTCCTAAAATGGTTAACCAAGTGATTTACCAAATTAAAAAAGGAATCTCCCATAATCTTGAACCCACACTAGATCTAAAGAAGATAGCATATCTTACACAACCCCAAGATCAATCTAATTGCATAGTATTTCATAGAAGATGTTAAACACAAAATACTAATTTAGACCTATAAATAACATTGAAAACTCCCTAAACATGGTCGAAAGGGAGGAGAATGTATAAGGAAGATTCTCCTTCACACAGTGACATCATGCACAGATCACCACAAAATATCCAAGGCAAGAGATAGGCAAAGAAAGTCTCATATTGCATCAAGAGGTAGTTCCTAAAAATGCTTTATAGGGTTGAGCCTAATTAAGATAAGCATACTTTATAATATCCAAAAGATTTCCCTATCTCCCCAGAAGATAAAAATTATAAAAAATAATAACCCTTAAAAAAGACAAGATAAAGGGATAATATAGGAGAAGGGGAGAAGGGAGAAGAGGGAGCATGTTTTGAGAATAATTAATGAGCTTCTAGCTTTCAAGGGATGATCTAACATGATTTGGTATAATCAAGAGATAATTCATCATGGACAAGGTAGCCTACCTTTTTCCTAATAACCTCCTAGTAATACACTAGAAGACAATATTTTTGTCAAAGATGGAAAGACATGATCCTATTCATGAAAGGGACCCTTAAAAATGCTTCCAACCACTAGATCTCTATCTTTGATCTTTTATGTGTCTTTCCACTTGGATTCATGATGTGGGGAAAACCCTCATAGCTATAAACATAATTTTTATTTGGTTATGTCTACTTTGGGTGGCTATTTGTTACGAGTATGGATTAAGACATTCCATCATTGATTACACAAACCTACTATATGATTTAAAACCTAGACTTGGATTAACTATAGATTAAAACTAATCTAATATTATTGGTTTTCTTCTAGTCTATTTAGGTATGACATTCTACTTGATTCCTAGTCTAATTTAGCCACCAACTTGATGACTTTTAATTTATGTTAGGTCTAAAAGACCTAATCTATATCTATAGAGCCTTGATGATAATGCTTGGTCTTTTGTCTATACATTATAGTCCCACTTGAATCATATTTGAGCTTGGTTATATATATTTCCACTAGCTCATGTTGATTCATTTACTTTACTTTAGTTAATCTACTCCATCAACTCTAGTTAAAAATGTCCTAGTTTGGTCCATTCTTCATTGGCTCTCAATGACTTGACTCAAATCATTGATCCCTTTGACTTGGCTCACTCCATTGGATTTTCTAGGTATGAACAAACATGAGCCCTCAAATCTATCTTTAAATTATCAACTCTACCTCAACTTATTCCACTTGGAAATGCATATTTTATTTTAAGATCCTATGTTAGTCTACTAGCTCACACATTTATGCCATGTGCTGGCTTCTTGAGCTCTCTGACTATTTAACCCATCTTGCACTATTGGACTGAAATGTATGATCAATTGAGGATCATTATTCTTATCAAGACCCACTATTTGAAATCCAACAACTACTTTATGATATTAAAATTGACATCATCACTCCCATCAAAAAATATGTCTTCATGACCATCATTAATGGTCATGCAACCATAAAGTTTAAGATCAATAGGATTTGTCTTATTCTTTTCTAAATTTGACGTCCTGGAAATCATCATTTGACATCCTATAGAACATATTTGACCATTAAATTTGAGTACATATGGATTATTTCCTGAGCTCTATTTTGACATTATCACTAATGTTTTATATCACAAGTCAATTTTTAAAGGTTTATAACTTGAGTATCAAAAGTCATGGAGTGACCAAACTTCCAAGAGATGTTGTTGAGGTCAAAAGGAATAAACTTATTTGATCCAATAGTCTTGGGATTTGTTTTGGTGAAGATATTAAATGCTTAAGTTGGTTAGTCCATATCTACTCCTACATGATGTCTTGGCAATGGTCGAGCTCATTTAGCTAAGTATGGAAAACATAGCAAAATCTCACTACGAAGCCAACTTTGATCACATATAACTTCAACTACGCTTTGGTAGAGGATTTGGAACTCAGTGCATAACAACTAGGGACCAAGATGAATAAACCCATGGGACCAATTTCACTTTTAACTACTTTATATATAATATATATCTTTTAGATGATCACTTGGATCTATTTGAACTTCTTTGAAAATGGTTAAGTATGAAAAAATAATAGAAATTGGATGAGAGGCCAACTTTGGATCTTCGTAAATTATAATTTGATTTAGTGGAGGACCTAAAAATTGGTGCATATAAAATTGGAAAAATTTTGAACAAACCCATATGACTAATTTTCCCTGACTCATCTGCATGTGTTAATGGTGATGTCAGTGAAGTGCCTACTCAAAAATTCTACCACTAGACCCAAAAAGCCTAGATGAACATAATAAAGAACTAGATTGATCCCTTGCATTTCCACACTTTCTCCAAGCACTCTTGACATCCCATAAGGTTTTTTTAATATGTTTCATGCTCTAAATGTTTAAAACACATGAGAACCTATATGGTCTCTTTCAATTTTCAATCATAGACAGCCTTTCTAAGCCTTTGATTTATTATTTCATCAAACTATGCAAGAGATTCATATGTGTGCCAAAATTTGGCCAACAGGAGCATCCCCTTTTCTTTTTCAAAATCTGTACTTATAAAAATATGGAGCTTTTCCTTTCTATGATTTAGTATCTTTTATTCCCCACTTTCTCCTAATTTTCCTCTTTGATTTATTTATTTTCTATCTATGTAATTTCAATTTGATTTTATTCTTTTTATTTCCTCTTTTTTTATTTATTTATATTCCATTTTAAATTTATTAGATTTTATTTATTAATAATTAATATATTATAAATATATTTGTTAACTAGATAAGCATGTCAAATTGGTTTAATGATAACTAAATCAATAAATCCTAATTTTCGTCCAATTAAGTAAAACATGTTTATAATCAAATTAAAAGAACATACATGAAGGATGAATTTAAAATAACCAATCAAATTATGATATAATCCATGTATAAAATTAATATCATGAAAACACCCCAAATGAGTTCCAAATAACCAATAAGCTAAACCAATCATGAGCAAGCAATAAAAATAAAAATAATAGTAATCTCATTAGGCTAGTTATTTATTTATGCATCTAACATGAATTATTTATGTAGTGTGTGTAGTGTATTTTCTAGCTCTCTATCAATCTCTGACATCTCTATCTATGTCACCCTCTCTTATGATGTTCTCCCTCCATGACACTCTAAGAGTTGAGTGCTTTTGCATCAACCTCACAATAAAATGTTAATTAGACCATAATAGTCATGATATATATACATCATAAAATATAGGTAAAATGAAAAATCATCATGATCATCAATTAAACATTTAATTATAGATAACTCATATTGGAGTGACCATGTAACCTAATCAATATCATACTACCCCATATTAGCATATATCTCATAACTTAAATAGAAAATAGATAAATAAAAATTTATCAACTATAGATTTCCATGGATAATCTAGTTAGTTTGCCTGGTGAGGAATCAAGATTAGAAAATATGTTTGGGATGGTGAAGGCCTCATCTATAAAATGAAGTCTAATAATACAGTTACAAAAATGGATTTACATCATAATATCATGAAAAGGATGCATGTACAATAGTCAACCTAGAACAAACTCTTAAAACTAGAAATATAAGATATACATGAACATATACATGGAATGAAATTTTAATTTAAAAAAACATGAAATTAAGTTTTATTTATGTGGATGATGATGTGGTACCATTAGCTAAAGAAGATTGAGTGAGAGATGGAGGTACTGAAGTAGTCACTAGCTTTCCCTATTGAATCAAAACTAAGCTATTGAGTTTTGTAAGATTAAAAATATTGAAATTTGATAATTTTTAGATGTTTTAGGTTTATCAAGGATGTCTCCATGGTGACCAAGGATGTTGATGTATCAAGGATGTGTCATGTGTGTTAGGATGATATTGATAAAGCATGATACAATCAGATTCAGTGTTCATGCATGGTTCTTCAATGTTTGAAATAGTAAGATAATTGGTAGATAATATTGATGGCATGCACATGTTTATAAGACCCTATTGTTTGTTATGAGTTATTTTAGTTCTTATGAAAGTGAAAAAAATTCATCATAGTAGTCATAAGATTGAGTAAGTAGTTTGATGACATCATATTTCACATGTACAAAGATTTCAGGAGCAATTTGGTATATGGATGGATTCCCCTATGAAATTTATATTGTGGTTCAAATTTTATGTCATGAGGTTGATCATATACAAATTTATTAAGGTTCAAAGTTGGCTTCTCATGTAGATTTCACTAAGTTCCCATACTTAGCCAAATTTGCATTATCAAAGATCTATGACGAGCATTTAATCAAATCATAGATCTATAGCGAGTAGTTAATATGAATAGATAAGGATATAATAGAGCATGTGATATTTTCATATAGTTTATCTAATGGTGTGTATTTAGTCAATATGTCAAAAATTTCTAAGATTTCATGTGCTACTGACATGTGTCAAAATAATAGAGTTTGAGCAATAGATCTAATGATGAGTGTGAAACATGCTAGTTATAGATAAATAATGAGAATGTGATAATGTAGGTTATGCTCCAATGGATAATATTTATTCAATAATTCAATAAGATTTTTAGTAGGAATGTGGGCCTACCAAATGGTAGAATTTCATTGGAAGACTGAATGTAGGGTATGTAAGGCTGCCAAGTGGCTTGATCATAAAAGCGTAGATCTAAGATAAATGGTGAGTGTTATAGGATAAATTTAAGAGAATTATAAGAAGATTAATGGAGTTATTTTGATCAATTTATTAAAGGACACAAGATAAATACACATTTCTAAAATATTTTCTTTACATAATGATCATTGGCATTTGAATCAACAAAGGGAAAAACTAGTGTTAAGTAGTTTGTTTATATATTTTGTTCCTATATGAATTTATTGATGGTGTAAAAATAAAATATGTAAATGAATTAAATTTTCATATATATAATCTATTTAAAATATTTTAATATCTTTATAGCCAAAGATATTAAGCTCCAAATTTGATTGTGTTTGACCATGGTCTATAAGTGAACCAAGAAGGATAATTGAGTTGTTCTTAATAATATTTAGATGTTTAAAGATAATATAAGTATTTAATGATGTTATATAATCTATTATTACAATATATGTGGAGTATTTATGTTTTACCAATCCATATTCAATATGAACAAATATCTAAAAGTTGACTATGTTTGTTAGAGCCTATAGATAGTTTGAGTGACCATCTTACAGAGATAATTTGAAGGTGTTGTAAGTATATTTGAGGAAAGAAATGAATAATTTTATGTAAAGGAGTTACCAAAGGTTAATTATAAGTTATTTTATATCTTATGTTTCCCATATTCAGTTATGGAGAGTCAAAATAGCTTTACTATATTTTGACTGTAAATGACCAACCTAAGTGGTTATTTTGAGAGAGTTGATTTAAGTTATTAGAGCCTATGTTTAAGAATATAAGGCACATGTAAGTTTTTAATATGTACTAAATGTTTCACCCATGTTATCTAATCATATGTCTATGTTAAATATTTGAGTAGTTTCTTCATAAGTTTGAGACTATGTTTTCTATGTATGAAGGCCTAAAGAGCAAGGATACGTAGTCGATAGGTTGAAGATGTGAGTTGGTGTTCCAAGTGGAAAATACCCATGAGGGAGTGAGAAATTGTCTATTGGATAATTTTTTTATATTTTATAAGTATTTTTTGAAGTTAAAAGTGGTCTAAGAGGTTGCAAGAGTAACATGTCATGTGAAGGCCTAATTATTCTAGATCTCATTAAGGCCTAATGGAGGATTTAAGTATTAAGGACTATGGATGACCTATGGATTAGAGTTCACCCATGTAACATGTGTATATACCTATTTTAAATTTATACCAATTATTTAAATCATACAAGCCAGCCAAGATGGGTTAGATGAGTGTAAGGTATAAAAATAAGGCATTTTAAGCATATTTAAACTAGGTGTAAAATTGTGTGTATTCAATCAAAGGAGAGAAATTTTGAAATAAAAGGTACAAGTCATTAAGGACAAATATAAAATGAATATTATAAATAATTATTATCTAATCAATTTGATGTATGAGGATACATAGGTCATTATACTTAATGAGCCTAGAAGAGGTAGTTTGAGCAAGTTAGTCTTAGAGGTAGCTTGAGAGAGATTGGAGGCGAAGACTGTAGAAAAAAGTTGTCATCATCATTTAAAGAGTATTAATAGGTGTTGAAGAGGATATATTAAAGGTATATTATTGGGTACTTATTTTCCTAGGGGGTTGGTTCTTCCTTGTAAGATAAAGCTTGCTAAAGGTCTAGTTATTGTGGGTGATTAACTAGACAGGGATAATATCTCCTTGTGGGGTTGGTGTATCACTAAACCAATGGATGTGTGTTCCTTGATTAACAGGTGATTGTATAAATTTTGGATTTTTTTATAGGACTATGGTGCATCTTTCAAGGTTTAATGGGTTTTATTCCCCAAGAGGGTTCCCATATATATCATGTGTTATGTGCTTGATCTTGATATATTTTCATTGCTTATTACAATGGTTAATTTTTATGCATCATGATTGTATGTGATAAATGTTTAATATATGGGAATTGAATTGGATTATCTTTCATCATGGATTCACCCCCCTCTTAGTGATTGTACCTCTAATAATTCATACCATAGTAGGACCTTCTATGTAATCTTAACCACATGATGGTGATCTAAGATAATATATGGGTGAAAAGATCATCATGTTTGATAATTACTTTTGATATGATAGTAAGGAAGAATAAGTTTCTATAGAAGCTGAGCTCATGTGTTCACTTGGTAAACTAAATGAGAAAAATAAGAGGAATAATACAATAAGGAATATGATCAAAGTATTGAAACACAAGTTAGATCTCTTGAGGGGAGTTTGTTAAGTAAATCCATGAAAGAGGAAAAGGAGAATTAATAACTGCTTAAATCTATGGAAGAGAAAGCATGTAGATGGAAATATGACATGACTAAAAGGGATAAAGAGGATAAAGAGACCATCAAGGATCTCAAAAATCAATTAGAGGCTACAATCTCAAGCATGAGGGCTAAAGAATATGAATGTGTTCAATTTAAGGTTAATATTATTTCCCTAAAGGATGAACATGAAAATGTCATAATCAAGATAGGTAAAATTGAAAAAGAATAAAATAGATCAAAACAAGTAAAATAGGATGCTAGCATGAAAGACAAAAAGTCAAATTAGGTCAAAGGCAAAATGAATACACCAATAAGATAGCCAAATGCTTCAAGGTATGCAAAATATTTTATGGGCCATTGTTTTGTTTGTCATCTTATTGGTCATAGTGAAAAGGATTGTGTAATAATAAGTAATCAGTCAAAGAGAGATCACTACAATATTAAAATAAAAGGTATGTAAGACATTGACTGCTAAATTTGTTAAATATTTGGTCACATTGTTTGGTTCTATAAGTAAATACCATCAAGAAAAGATAAGTTTAATCAAAATCTTAGAGTGCAAGAAAAAATACAAGATATATAGATCAATGCAATGGGATATTCATCCCAGATTCATTATAATGCATGTAATCAATTTTTCCACATTGATAGAGAATGCAAGAGGAGAATAATTTAGTCAAAAAATATCACAATAAACATCAACCAAAAGGTATGAATTATCTTGTTGGTTTTAGATGTCATAGTGTTGGTCACATTGCTAGGTATTGGAAAAATAGGTTGTATGAGTTCTCAAAGCAAAATAAGGTGCATGGAGCTCTTAATGTGAAAAGAAGAGGTCATAAATGGTTATGGAAGGCTAAGTCTATTAAGAGAGATTAGATTGAGATCAAATATGGCTTTTTTTCCATGATAGACATGAATAAAATTTAGGAGTTTTTATTATATGCATTTGTTGACAAGTATGAAGCAAATAATGAAGTCAGGGATCCATTAAAAGTTAATTTGGTGATGAGGCAGGACTACAATTCAAATGAGAGTATGGAGATATGGGATTCTCATGAATTTTGGGACTCTTAGTCTCACTATATCAAAGGGGTGTCTCTCTCTAGGCTTTATGGAGACACTTGTTAGCAAGAGGAAGCATGGTGGATGCTAGTTGAGTTTTGGTTGATATTCTAGGACAAGAAAGTCATTAGAATATGTGTTTTGTTATGGGTAAGCAATGAATTTTATGTAAATAATTCAAAGTGTTATGATGGTGAGTTGTCAAAATTTTATTTTTACATAAGAAAGGTGTGTTGATCTTGTTCTAGTATGCTCAAGGTGTGTTTAAGGTTTTTGGTTCTGAAGGTAAGAACTTGTCAATTTTTGTTGCTTAAATTTATTAGTCAAAATGATGAAGACTGAAGGCAAGGTTTGTATAGAGTATTAGGAAAGTGTGTTGTCCTATTGTTGGTATCATGAACAAGGTCTTAGAGTTTTGTATATGACATGTTGTGTTTGTCATGGAGTTCACAGTGTTATAAAAATGAGATAGTTCCATAAGATTCCTTTGAAAAGGTTCTAAATCATGATGACTTGTAGAGGATAAAAGGGAAATTATTTTTAGATCCATATGAGATTTATTCATGCTTGCCTTAGTTTTTTAAGTTTATCTATTGAAGATATGAGATCTATTGATGTTTTCATAAGAGTTTTGATTGAAGTGTGAACATTGTTGAAGAGTTGATGGTAGACCTAGCTCATTTAGAAGATTTACTAGAGATGTCATGATCCAAGTGAAGTAAAAATTTAGGGGGAGATAACTCAGGTAGTTTGAAAATATTGAAGAGTTTTTCATGATGTGAGGAGGAACATATGTGAGATGTTCCAATCATGGTGTAAATATGAAGAAGTGTGCTACAGATGTGAACTCAAGTAGTTGATATGATGAATTTATCAAACCAAGTAAGGTTCTTTGACAATAGATTGAATCCTTGTATATAAACAAAGGGGGAGATTTATAAATGGTTAGGTCCTAGGATTAGAGGACTATGTAGTATAATTTGAGAGAAAAGGCATAAAGGCAATTATGTTGCTTCATCATTGTTGGAAATGGTTTGACGATGCCCCAAAGGGTACCTAAGCTTGGGTGACTTAGGGGTAATACGTCTTAATGTTTTAAAGGTAAGTTCATGTAGTTTCTGATGTTCATTTATGTTTTGTCTTCATAGAAGATATGTATGATTAAAGAATATTGTAGTCATGGAGCATATTTGAGAGTCTCAAAGTAAAAAGAGATATTCAAAATTTTAGGGGAAGTATGTATCATCTCTCATAGATGGTACTTTCATAGTATTGGTCCTTGAATTCTTTTTAGTTCTATAGGATCAAGAGTTGATCCCACTTTGTCATTATGTCAAAGGGGGAGAAAGTACTTGAAGAGAGAGAGATAAAAGATAAGCATAAAATTTGTATTAGTATTTGACATCAATGCAAAAGGGGGATATTGTTGTAATTAATTCAATGATATTTATAAGGTAACCAAGGATGTTGATTAGGTGTCACGTTTGTTAAGATGACAATGATAAAGTGTGCTTTAATGAGCTTCAGTGTTCCTACATGGTTCCTCAGTGTTTGACTTAGAAAGGTGATTAATGGATGATATTAATGGTATGTAAATGTTATATATATCCTATGGGGTTTTATGATTACTTATAGTTCTTATGTAATTGAAAAAGTTTCACTAGAGCAGTCATATGAAGGTCTAGGTTCAAGTGGTCTTCTTGGTAGATAAGGCTAAGTAAATAGTTTAATGACATCATATTTCACACATGTGAAGGTTTAAATAGTAGTTTAGAATATAGATGGATTCCCCTATGAAATTTGATCATGTTTTTTAAATTTCATGTCATAAGGTTGAGTGTATAAATATTTATTAAGGTTCAAATTTGGCTTCTCAGGCAAAGTTCACTAAGTTCCCATAGTCAAATTTGCATTATCAAAGATCTATAATGAGCATTTAATCAGATCACAGATCTATAACAAGTAGTTAATATAACTATATAAGGATCTAAAATAGTATTTTATATCATTAGATAGTGATATAATGGTGTATATTTATTTAATATATCAAAAGTACCTGATATTACATGTGCTAATGACATGTCATAATCATAAAGTTTGGGTAACAGATCTAATGAAAAGAATGAAATGTGTTAGATATAATTCAATGGTGAGCACATGATCATTCAAATTATGATCCAATTTATAATATTGATTCAATAATTCAATAAAATTCTTAGTATGCATGTAGTCATTCTACATGGTAGGAGTTCATTAGAAGACTGACTGTGGGGTATACAGAGGGCATGTGGGGTTGTGAAGTGGCTTTATTGTGGAAGCACATATATAAGATCAGTGGTGAGAATTGAAAGTTAAATTAAAGATACTTATAAGGATATTAATGAATCACATTTTATCATCTTCTGTGAGGACATGAGATAAATACACATGTATAAAATAATTGCATTACATAGTGACCGTTGGCATTTGAATTAGCAAAGGGGAAAACTAGTGCTGAGTATTTTACTTATATATTTCATTCTAGGATGAATTTATAGATGGTGTAAAAAGTAAATCTGTAAATGATCTCAATTTTAATCCATATAATCTATTTATAATGTTTGAATATTTTTATAGTCAAATATATTAAGGTACAAATTTTACTGTGTTTGACCATGGTTTGTAAGTGATCTAAGAAGGATAATTGATTTGTTCTTGATAGTATTTTGATGTTACAAGATGAAATAACTATTGAAGAGTTTTATATAATTTATGAGTAAAATATTTGTGGATTATGGAGTATTGACCAATCTATATTTAGTATGAACAAATGTCTAAAATGTGACTCTGTTTGTTGGAGGCTATAGATATTTTGAGTGACCATCTTACAGAGGTAAGTTTAAGGTGTTCTAAAAATATTTGAGGAAAAAAATGAACATGAATATTCCAAGGTAGTATAAAAGGTTCATGAAAACGTATTATAGATCTTATGTTACCCATATTTAGGTATGGAGAGTCAAAAAATCTTGACTATATTTTGATTGTATATGACTAGTTTGAGTGGTCATTCTAAGAGATTTGATTTGAGTGCTTAGATCATATATTGAAGTGTCTAAGGAACATGGAATTTTTGAATATGTCATAAAGGTTTAACCCATGTGATATAATCTTATTTATATGTGAAATATTATAATATTTTCTTTAGAAGTTTGAGACTATGTTTTGTGTGTATGAAGGCCTAAAGAGTGAAGATACCTGATTGGTAAGTTCAAGTTTTTATTTGGTGTTATAGGAGGAATAGACACATGGGGGAGTTAAAAATGATCTATTAGAGATATTTTTGATATTATATAATCCTTTTTGTAATCTTAAGGTGTTCCAAAAAAATTCAATAATAATGTGTGATGTGAATAATTATTTTGGGTCTCATTAAGGCCTAATGGAGGATTTGAGTCTTAAGGACTATGGTCGACCTATGGAGTAGATTATATCACCAATTTAGTGTGTTTTGGGACCTATTTAATAGGTATAACAATTATGTTAATATTATTTTCCTACCAAGATGGGTTAGATGAGGTATGGTATAAATATAAGGCATTATTGGCCTATTTAAGCTAGGTGTGAAAGTGTGTGGATTCAAGCGAAGGAGAGAACATTTGAAATAAAAGTTACATGTCATTGAGGAATAGTATAAAATTAATAGGATAATTCATGATTTTTTTATCAAGTTTATGTAGGACGCATAGGTCATTGAACCTAATGAGCCTAGAAGAGGCAGTTTGAATGAGTTAGTCTTAGAGGTAGCTTGAGAGAGATTGAAGGTGAAGAGTGTATAAAAAGGTTATAACCATAAATTAAAGAGTATAAATAGGTGTTTATGATGATATATTAAAGTTATATATGTGGGTTCTTAGTTTATTATGGGTTTGGTTCCTCCTTGTAAGATAAAGCTTGTTAAAAGTCTAGTTAATGTTTGTGATTAACTAGACAAGGGTAGTATTTCTTTATGGGATTGGTGTCTCACTAAACTAAGGGATGAGTGTTATTTGATTATTTATTGTTGTTTTAAATGTTTTATATTATTTTATATTACTATATTCCATCTTGTAGGGTTTAGTGGGTTTTATCCCCCAAGAGGGTTTCCCACATATATCATGTGCTATGTGTTTGATCTTGCTATATTTTCCTTGTTCACTGTAGTGATTAATTTTTATGCATCATGATTGTATATGATGAGTTTTTAAGAGTTAGGAATCAAATTAAATTATATTGTATCACTAATTTACCCCCAGTGATTGTGCCTCTAACATTAGATACTGGGGCAATACTAGCAGTTGGAAAAGTGGTTAGTACTTTTCCCAAAGATAAATAATTTATCTTGATTTCTTAAAATAATGTGTTTGATACATCAAAATCCTTATTTATGATGTATAAATTGAGAAAGGAAGGCTTAAATAGTTTTATTACCTCACCATTAAACCTTGTTTGTCTATATCTTGAGCTTTTGAACTGTGCTCATAGGGCTTCATCTCTTGACACTCAATATTTTATAAAATTAGAAAATTGCAAAAAATCATCATTGGTTATGTATATAGTGCCTTCAAATTTTTGTATAAATGTGTTTGTATTTTCTTGGAAGAGGTTCTCAAAATTTATCCTATTGAATATTTAACTTTTAGGTGTGATCAATTAATGACCCTCATGTCCCTTAAAATTTCCAAAGCCTCACTCTTATGTTTAGAAAAAAGTCCCAGTAAAGTCTTCATTTGATTGTGCCAATTAAGGGAAACATCCCTCCTTGTAATTACATAATTAAGGCACCATAATGCATCTAGGTTGGATAACAAGTTTGATTAGTTAAATGAAATGGTTTTGTATTATTTAACCAATAAATTAAAACTCTTTTCTAAATATTTCATTGAATGTCAAAACTTGGTTACATTTATTCTATTCAAAATTTTGTATATCTTAAAAGATGCACCATGTACATCATTAATTATCTCTTAAGGAGGATGTATAGTTTATATTTAATGTAATATTTGATATGTTTCTTCTTTTATATGACACATATCCTTCATGGATTCATCGATTAAGTCTATAAAATCAAAGAAATATTGAATATATTCATTAGGATCCCTTCGATACTTTTTATATTTATTTCCCAAGACATAAATTCTCTCTTTAATTAAACTAAATTTATTCTCGTCTACCCATATTTATAGCCTTATTCTTCCTCACCCATTGAATGGTTCTACTACTTTTGTCTAGCTGGGTAGAGACTATAGGTAACTCTATAACAATTAAAAAAAATCTCACATCCATG
The DNA here is from genome assembly GCA_037957365.1 of Torreya grandis. Lineage (NCBI taxonomy): Eukaryota > Viridiplantae > Streptophyta > Pinopsida > Cupressales > Taxaceae > Torreya > Torreya grandis. The sequence continues at coordinate 471,190 of JARHVA010004136.1, forward strand.
ACATTCAGATTTACCTTTAACCATTGGGTAATAATAAGTTCCAAAGTTTATTCATCTAGAATTGGGTCTTTAGATATAGAATTTGGAGGAGTCATAAGAGGGGGTGTTGTATATGGTGGTGACAATGATTAAATTATTTATATTCAGAACTAGAGAGGTGGATGAACAACTCTATCCCATGGGTAGGGTTACCCTATTGGAGTAACTTTAGTTACATACCTTGTAACCTTAGAGTTTTCTAAATTGTCATAGTGGCTAACAATAAGGGTGAAAACTATCATATGGAAAGCTCTAGATGAGTTGACTATTTATTAGGAAATGGTGGCATTTTGGGTTGAAAATGAAAAAAATAACTAACTCTTATAATAGACTACTTTCTTAAAGTCTTTATTTTTCTGGAGGAAGAAAAAGTAGGTGATTCAATATAAGTAGACATAATAATTCTCAAAATAGATAGATGTAAATCTTTAGTTGGAATGTTTATAATAAAAATAGATGAAATAAGGTAAGAAAATACCTCATTGACCTTTTGTATTTTTTACTTCATGATTATTTACTAATCCAAAATGTAAATTTGGGTTCCTTATACCTATGGGCCTCCTAGACTCATGGATTTAGCTCTTTCTAACTCTACCTCTTCATCATTTGGGGGCGGTTCCTCAATTATTTCTTATGTAAACACCTTCATTATTTATTCATCCTACTCCTATTCATCATCTATATACTCACCTAAATATATCACATACTTAGGGTATTATTCCTTTGTTTATATTGCTTCTTCTTCTTGGGATTTCTCTATGGTAGGAAAACCAAGTGATGGCCTTTATTCTAACTACTTACCCTTAGATGAATTGGGAAGATATTTAGGTTTGATTTGATAATGAATAAATGGGGATTGGAAGGTGATTAAAATGGTGAATTAATTAAGGGGGAATACATTAGGGTAATGTATCTTTGCATATTGTGGTGAATAAATTGTTGGTGAGATAATAGTGGTGGAAGGAAGGGTGATCAAAGTTGGCATAGTAGGGAATGATTGAGGGGAGGTCTCCTCAGTGATGGTTGTGGATGGAGGGGACCTTACCATAGATTTATAATTATATGAAAATAAGCTTGTAAAATTTTAGGAAGACTAACCTAAGTGGTTTTTGTGAGAAGTGACAAAGGTGTCATAACAAAAAGGCTCTTCTTCTATCTATATAAAGGAAGTGTAGACTTCTCCTTGTTTGTATCCATTTATAAAACTATAGTAATATCAATGGAAGATATTGAGGGAAGAAGAGGAATAGGGAGGCATTTTAAAATTTACTTCTTTATTTGAGGGTTAAACAACCTTTGGCTACTTGACTCTTATTTTAAACCTGTTTATTCATCTATAAGAGAGGGAGGTTGTTCTTACATTCTTGAATATTTTGACTAGGATATATGCCACTAATGGATCCATACCCTTTGTACCTATTATTATATAATATCATCATCATCATCATCATATTAAATTCCCCAAGACCATATCATAAGTATTGGCTTATTTTTCATCTTTGTTCATACCTTAGTGTCATATAATGCATTCATAAAAACATCATCATGGTCATATTTTTGGTGACCATATGAAATGTTCACATTCTTATTATCTTTAAGGTGTTGGAGGTATGTTCATATATTCTACTTGGGATCTCATTCGATAAATGGTTCCAACTTAAAATTTTGATAAGTCCCATCCTTGACAACTTAGTTAAAATGTGTCATGATCACATATTGACGTTGTCTAGTGCTCAAAGGGGTTTTAAAGTAATAGGACAAATATTTATAGAATAAATCCTCATCAATGATTTTGTATATTTTGTAGGTTATTTATTTATCTAAAATTTTATTTGGGATGTGGTGTGGTATAAACATTAGAGATACTTTAGTTCCTTTTATACTGATGACAATGGTATTGGTGTAATACAAGAAATACCCCCATTTACTATGGCTTATTATTAGGTTTTAATACAATATAGCCTTTTGGGTGCCATAAATTGATTCATACCCTAAGGATATATTTCATCACATATCCTTTTAATTTCATTTTTTAATCTATATATAAACATGAAAGACAAATATTCATAGATGTTTTACCCAAGTAATGTGTTGAGGGTTTCCATAGGTGTGAGTGGGTCTTATGAATTGTTCTTAATAATTCATCTAGTAAGTAGGAGATCATGTAAAAACTTCCATTGGATAGAATTTTATCAAGGTATAACATTTGTGTCTTCAGTTTGACATTCATGACTTTCCCAAGCTAGCTATCTTGTTAGAAGTTAAGATAATGTCTAATAATGGGACCCACTCATCCTGTACATACATCATGATTGAAAAACCCTATAAATAGTTTAAGAGATTCATGGATATCCTAATTTTTGGTCAAAATTTTACAATAAAATTGGATGAAACATCTCTTTTGGGATTCATTCTCTATCATTTAACCAACCATTATTTCATCTTGTTATCCATGGTGTTGTGTTTGGGCCAATCCTTGGTTGAGACTTGGTTATATGTGCTTATAAGGCCTATAATTCTAATATATATCTAAAATGATATATCATAAATGTATATAGCTTCAATTTTGGATTTATTCTAATGTGCATTTAATCCCCATAAAATGTTTTATTAAGAAATGAATTTTTAAGAAATTCTATGTATGGAATTATCATTGGTTTTGCCACTACTTGGATTAGAACTTGTTATTTAATGGGTATAAATTTGTAAATTTATTACTTATCATTTAGATATATCTAATCCTGCATAGATTAAATCACCACAACATCTACTACATCCTAAATTACTGAGTAATGAAGGAATTTAAAGTTGAGGGCACTTTTATCAAACACATTATGCATGTATTTGACCCCCTAATGAATAAATACATGAAATGGGATTAAGGATTGCACCTATTTTTAAAAAAGAGACCATTATGTGGATCTAGATGTTTATAATACCTTATTTAAATCTCTTGGGTTCTGTTATATTCTTACTAAGAAAACTAAGATTTTTGGGATGTTTGATGACTCAAAGTTGTAATGTTTGATGAAGAGAGTAATAATTAAATGATTATCATTCATATGTATTTTACATATATCGATAAAAAATTCTATGTTTTTAATTATTTCATGTGTCATCAGTACATTTAAATTTATTTTTATTTGTTCACATTTCAATTTGAATGTGTTAGTCAGCTTTGGCAGGCTCATTTATTTGCCAAATGGAAATTATTTGGTGGTTTTATATTCCTAGTCATCATATTATTGACATCTATCAAATATTTATTTGTTTCACTTATTTGGCTTGATATAAACTAATTTATGTATGTTTAGATCTTGTGTCTTGTTTATTGTGAAACTTGTCTAAATATTATTCAATCAAGCATTTCGATCTACATATAAGAATTAAAAACTCTAGGGTTGTGAGTAAATGCAAATATGTCACATGGAACAACCTAAAGTTTATGGGGACTCAAAAGCACGAGAGAACTGGAGCATGTGAGTATAGGATAACTTTCATATATGTAATTATTTCATGTAAAATAATGTCAACACCATGAATAAGGAATATAAGAGGGGAGTTTAGTATGGTGTTAGTTAAGAAAATGAAATCAAAATAATCACATTAAAAACCAACACCTCTATCCTAAACACTAAGGTGAGATTAAGTAACAAGAAAATAATTAAATGCATTATTATAAAACAAAATATAATCTCCCTTTTATCCTCCTTATATCTATAAACTCACTTGTTTGAGGAGGTTGACTTGCTCAATTATGTGCTCAATAAATCTTTATCAATGAAGCTCCATTTCTCCACCTCTCCTTGGCACCTTGGTTTTTCTTGATTTAGATTGGAAAATGGGCATGGTAAAACTCCAATGAATCATTTTTGAGGCATTTTTTAATAATAACATTTCACTAAAAAAAATTTAAATATCAATAGGTGAGGCCTTCTATTAATAGCCTCCAAAGTTAACTCTCAGCTAGGTTGAGCTAGGTTAAGATTAAGCATGGTTAAGTTCAAACTAACCCTAGGTGATTTAAGACTAACCCCAGATGAGTTAAAGGGGGAATATGTAAATATTGTTTTAAATTAATAAGGATGGCTCATAAATTTAGATATTTTGTGAAGGCTTGATAATTCACAAAAGCAATGATGAAGCAACTTGATATTTTGCATTTTTGAATTTGCATTTTTAGATATTCATTAATTTTAAATGGAATATTTACCTAAGCATTTAATATTTTTTAATTAGTTTATTCATTTTTCTTAACATTTTATTACTTTTAGGAATTGTTCAAGTGCCTTTCTTAATAGGTTCAAATGCCAAACTATGAGTTGTTAGGTCTCAAAGTGACTAGATATGAATCCATGGGAGGTTACTATTGCATATAGTATAATACCTCAAATAGGTATTCCTTAACATGATTATAATTACTAATTTATGATGTGTAGATGAAATTGGGATGCTTACTAATTTCTAGGGTTAATTTTCAATTTTTGGTAGAAATCAGTCTAAAGCTTATTTGGAAGGCAATTATGGCTAGAATGGGGTGTCTACAATTTTCCCCTATTTGAGAAAGTGTTTCAAGCTATAGGAATAGTAATTTATTATCAAATAATTAAAAGGTCCTTAATTCCTAATGCTCAAATAGGTAATCAATGAGCCCTAGATGCCTCCTCAAGGGAACGAGTGGTAAAGAAGATCAATGATCACTCCCTCAATAATAAAAAATGATGGGACATAAAGTTAAAGGGGGTGAAAAATATCAATTTACCCATAGTTGGTTATAATTAGTGGTATATTGAGATTCCCTAGTTAGGCGTATAAAAAATGATGAATTGCCCAAAAGTAGTTATATTCATCAACATAACAAGGTGGAGAATAATGATATGCACAAATGTAGTTATAATCATTAGTAGAATGAAAAAATACCCAAATTTAGTGGATAGATATAATGATTTTCCCAAAGGTATTTATAATAATTATCATAATGAATACATTCCCCAATAGGGTAGGAGAATGATAATGAGTTGCCCAAAATAATTTATAATCATTAACATTTAGATATATTGAAACACAATGATTTGCCCAAATGTGGTTATAATCATTAGAAATATGCTTTGAAACAATAGGGAAAATTGGAAAAGGAGGATTACATATTAAATCCATACTCGTGAAATAAGAATAAACCAAAATAGAGGAGAATCATCAATTTGGGTGACCTGGTAGTATGGAGATGCATATCCTAACTAGAAAGGATTAAAATTAATTCATAATTTAATTACTTTATATTTGTGTAATGTTGGAAAGTTGTCAGGTGAGAAAGGAGAAGTAACATGATATCATTTCTTTTAAGATCCACTAAATAGAATTATTGTTTTAGCATGTAATGATATGCACCATGATAGAAAACACCATGATGACCTAGCCATAATGTACATAAGGACTAACATTCAATCCAAAAAACAAGTGAAAATAATGTACCAATGATAAAAAAATGAAGATAATGTTGACGTATGAATATGGATGGACTTAAGTATAATGCACTAGTAATCTCCCAATGAACATAGATATATGATGTTAAGGCACAATAATAAAAGCAAATAAATAGGGAAACAAATAAATGGAAACACAAAATAAAACACCAAGAAATGGAAAACACAATAAAATAAAAATAAATAAAAAGTGAACAAAACATTTAAAACAAAATGAAACAAACACAATCAATGGTTAATCATAATTTTAGTGTAAATACGGCAAGAACAATTGGCACAAGGTTACCCCTAGGCTATGGGGAAATAACAACACACAAGAACATAAAAAAACATTACCCCTAGGATATAGGAGAAAATGAAACAAACAAATAAAATGGTGGGGAATATAAGAAAAGGAAGGGGTATCCAAGCTGACTCTAGATACACTATGTATGTGGATTTTGTCTACATAGTTATATGAATGCAAGATCTAACATGAACTTCAGGCCAAACGTAGTTCTTCTGAGATATGGGTTAGAAGATAAATGATGATAAGAGAACATGATTATTTTGTAGAGGACATATGGTAACGGTCTCAGAAAATGATGAGAGCATAAGAAATTCCAAGGGTGTTAATGCATCTATGTCAAATGAACAATGTACACAATGGTGACTCATAAAATGGTGAGAGCGTTAGAAAAGCCAAGTGGTCATTAGTGTATCAAATTTAAATACACAATTCTCACAATATAAACTCATAAAATGGTGAAAGTGTAAGGCTAAGGCCATATAAGGATGGGAAAACTAAATGACAAGTGGTTACTTGTGAGATAATGAGGAGTCCTAGAATCCTTAAGGTAAAAAAAGTGGTCAAAAAGAAAGGAAGGTGTGGTTGAGCTGACCCGAGATACCCCATGTATCTAAGTGTTTTCTACATAGTTTTTGTAGACCTCAGGCCAATGTGGTTCTCCTAAAAAAGGGAGGAAAAATACCAAGGTGATGTTAGAAATAAACTAAACAAACAAGATATCCCATCCTAAAAAAATTTATGGCTTTATATATCATGTGGAGATTCTAAGGCAATTTTCATGATTTGTGGTTTTAAGATTTTCTAGGTCATTTACAAATGTTTTTGTAATTTTTTAAGAATCTCAATTTGATCAAGAATTAAAAGATACTAATAATTCTAACTCACAAAACAATGACAACATTCAAACTTAATCTACTCTCAAAATAACAAGAGCAGGGCCAAAGGTGACTGAACAGACCTCAACATAAATTAAGTGCTACCTACATAATCCCAATGGGAGATAAAGTAACTATAGTTACACCTTATAGTGGAGGATTGAATAGGTAGTAACAAGCTCTTAAATTAGGAAAATGGCATAGTATATAAAAAGGAATGGCAAGTTGATATGATAATGCAAGGTAAATGTGTTTTTCCTAATTTTCTAATAGGTAGTTATAATTAGCAAACAACATGGGTCAATGATACTAATTTTATTAAAGTTAGTTAAATTTATTAACATGGAGTGGGATATTGATTTTCCCAAAGGTAGTTATAGTTAATATTACTCATAATGAAATAAAATAATAAAGGAAGGATGCAACTGTCAAACCAATTTCATACTAGTCCAAGATATTGCATCTATCTAGAATATTGAATTAATTGCTAAAACTTTCATCTAAATCCAATCATTAAAGGTTCCTAAATAAATAATGGAATAGAACCAAGGTAAAAATGGGTGGAGATGGAGGATAAAACAACTTCAATCAATAGTGAAGGTATGGTATAAATGGTATAAGGTATGATAAAAATAAAATGTTAGTATGGTACAATGTAAATGATCCTCATAGATAATACTTCAGGTTTCTCAAGTTAAATAACACTTGAGGTGTATGATGTTCATGGGCTCATAAAGTTCATCTCCATTTGGTATAATGATTTTTTATTATCTAGAGCCATAACTTTTAATAATGATGTAGGGGCCTATCCAATTAGGCTTAAACTTGACTTTCTTCTTCTTTTAGACCATGGTGTTCTTTTGGTTTTCCTTAAGGACAAGATCTCCAAGCTCAAACTCTCTATTTTTGACTCATTGGTTATATTGGCCAAAGATTCAGTTTTGTTATGCTTAGAGACTATTTAAAATTTCCATACACTTTTCATCTAGTAACTCTAGTTCTTGTAGGCAAGCTACTATGTAATATTCATCATCCAAGATGTGTTTTAATAAGATATGCAAATAAGGTAAATCAACATCAATGGGAATAGTGGCCTCAATTCCATAGACTAGGGAATATGGAGTTGTTCTCATTAGAGTAAGGTAATTAGTATGGTATGCCTAGAGGGTGTGGAATATCTTTAAGTGCTAATCATGGCTAGCATCATTGACAATATTTTCAAGGATTGTGATAATGGTTTTATTATGACTCCTCTTGTCCATTACCTTGTTTTTATTATGTAGTGGAAAAATGTTGGGTGATGTTATACTTGACATATATTACTTTCACATCCTTGTTTTAAAATGATATTCCATTATCAAATATAATGTCAGATGGGATACTATAGTGGTAGATGAGATGGTTAACATTGAATTTGGAAATCTATTTTCTAGTCACATAAGTGAGTGTTATAGCTTCAACCCACTTAGTGAAACATTAGGTAGTGATAATGATGTGTTTATGGCCATCAAATAAGTTAGGGTTAATCTTCCTAATGAGATTGATTACACATGTTAAAAATGGGCATGGTTTAAGCATCGATTTCAATGTTCTATCTGGGGTATGAATCAAATTGGAATGCCTTTGAAATTTGTTACAAATTTTTACTTAAATAAATACATATACTTCCATAGTTGGAAAATAATAGCCAATTCATAGGATGTTTTTGGCTAGGATAGGCCCATTGGTGTTGGCTCTACATACTCTTTCATGAACTTCCCATGATGATAATGTTGCCTTTACTGAAGTTAAACAATGAAGCATAGTTAAATCAAAGATTCTACATTAAAAGGTTGGGTCAAGTAAGCTATAACAAGAGGATTCATGGCTAAACACCTTTTATTATTTGGGTGATAAGTCTGATGGCATGATATTATTTTAAAGGTAATAATATAGGTCTAAGTACCAAGTACAATTTGTACCGACACTATTAAAGATCATTGTGATAATTGAAGGCTCATGAGTAGGCACTAAAAGAGTTTAAAAAAGGAACTAATATTCTTTTTCCTTGTCTATGTTGTAGATCAAATAACCAATGGTGACCATGGCATCTAAAGTCCTATTAATATAACAAGGTATGTGTTAAAATTATATTTTAACAATATGTTATTTGAGAGTGTCTACCATGGCTTTGTATGGCACCAACTTGTCATCTTTTGTTTGAAATTGGTATGCAACCTAATTGATGATTAACGAATAATCAACATAAAATATGAGATGATAAATATTCTAATGTACTACCTAAAAAAGCCCTACAATGAATGTTTCACATTAAGCTGTATTATTATTATTACAAGGAAAGCTAATACAAAATGATCTGGGAATGAGATCCACTTTGGTGTAATAAACAATAAGCCTTCCCTTAATCCATGTGATGTAAATGACCCATCAAAATATAGCTTCTAGTGCTACTCCTTAGGAGGTGTTTCTATAATGGTCACAATGGATTCATTTGGGAATTAAAAAGTATGTAGTTTGATATCAGTAAGGGGAGCTTTATCAAGATGGTCTACAAGTACTTATCCCTTGATAGCTTTGTATTTGACATAATCAACCTATAACTCACTCAAAATCATGATCAATTTATCCATGTAGCCCTGTAATGTTGTTTTCAATATTAGATACTTGAGTATATCTACTTTGGAAATGAATATGGTCTTGTTTTTAAGCATGTAATGACATAATGTTTGTGATTCAAAGACCATATCTAACAAATATTTTTATATTGGTGTATAGTTATGATCATATGTGACTAGTGTATAACTTAGATATTACATGACATGTTCTTTTCCATTATCATCATGTTAAGCTAAAAGTACCCCCAAGCTTTATCAATGGTAGATAAATATAGAAAAAATGGCCTCCTTAGCATTGGAGGTAATGGAACCTATGGATTAGCAAGATACTCCTTAAGGCATTAAAAGGATTTATAGAATTATTCATCCCAAATAAATGTAACACATTTATTCCATAAGTGAGTGAAAGTATGGCATTTTTCATCCAATTGTGAAATGTAGTGTGTAATAGACTAAATTATTCCATAACTATAGAGTTTCTTCAAAGTGAAAGGTGAAGGCATCTTGTTATTAGATTGTACCATGGTACGATAAAATCTAATGCCTCAGTGAGAGATAATGAAGCCTAATAATTTGCCTGAAATGACACCAAATATGTAATTCTTGGGATTGATCTAGACCTTGTACTCATGAAGCCTTTTAAATACCCTTCATAGTATGGGAAGATGGTCAGCATGAGTCTTTTATTTAACCAATATGTCATACACATAATATTTGATAATGTCATACATCATATTATGTAATATGATTATCATGTCTCTCTAGTAAGTGGTCCCATCATTCTTAAGGCCAAATGGCATAACCTGATAGGAAAACATTCCCCAAAGAGTGGTGAAAATTGTCTTATGTTGGTCTTATAGCACAATCCTAATCTCATTTTATCTTGAGAAACCATCCATAAGGGCTTTAATGACATACGAAATTATGGATTCAACTATCATGTTGATATTCATAAAAGGAAAGTCATCCTTTTGATATTCATTGTTAATGTCTCTAAAATTGGTGTAGATTTTGATTCCTTCTAGAATCTTGGTGATAGTCATAATATTTGAGATCCACTCTAAATATTGGATCGATTAGATGAATCTCACTTCCAAGAGCTTTTCCAACTCTTTTTTTTCCAATATAATAATACGAGGATGCACATTAGACTATTTATTTTTCAAATGGTTAGCATCAAGATATACAACAAGGTGGATTAAAACCAAGGTGGGGTCTAAACTTGACATTTATGAATAGGCCCAAGAAAATATGTAAAAAAATTCCCTCAGAAGAGATATAAAAACTTTATGTTCTTCCTCAGTGAGGGACGTGCCTCATTAAATCCACTTCAAGTCATATAGAGTTATGATGTTGACTTCTGTAGTATTTTATACTTGGGTAATTGAGAAATCATTTAAATTTTTTAGTAAGGATGTGAATTGAACTTTAATGACAAAGTCCTCTAGTTGGATTGGTTCTTCAAGCTCTCATAAACAAGATTAATATGAATCTTCCAATGGTAATGATGGCCATGTTATAACTACTATAATAAATTCTTGGATGATACGATTAAAGGCATGTTATTCTATTAAATTGAACTTGAAAAGAAAATCAGTTTCATAGTTGGTGATCTCTTGATCTTCATTCAAGTAAAGGTGAACACCCCCATATAATGACACTTGAAATAGGTTTTCACCAAAAGATTGGCCTTTCTCTTTACTTTTACCTTAGTCCAAAAGTGCGTCAAAGAGGTTTTCATTTTGGGACCTCAAATTTTTATTATCTTTTTTGGTTAAGGGTGTTCACCCATTCTCCAAAATTAGCCACATGGTCCTTTTTTAATAGAAAAATCTTGTTTGTGGTCTCCCAATAGAAGATTGTCTCTTAGGCCTAAAACATCACAAAATGCCTCATCATTCTTAAACTTGTTTATAAGCACTATGTATTCTTATTAGTCTTAGTCTATAATTTGAAGATGATAAAGGGGAAGAATGTAATGGGGTAATGGTGTAAATGATATGTGGGTAAAATAGGTTGGTATAGGCAAGGTCTTCATAAATGATATGATCAAACTCTGCTTCACTATTGGTATCATTATCATTGTCATTGGTGTTGGAACATGAATAAGATATGTGGGGTTTCCCCCAAGTGGTTTAAATTTGAGATCATAAGTTCTTTTGGATTTGGCCATAAACATAGGCTTAAGAGTACCTTGATAATTTCCCTTGGACCTCCTCATTTCTGGGTTTGGTTATTCAAGATCTAGCTGGGGATGGGATATTTTTGACTATTGAAGCAATCAACTAGATTATCATTATATAACTATAAATTAACATTGGTTAGTGGGTATTTTTCTTGGCTAGTGGATGATGTGAAAATAATAGGTGTTAGGCTATGAAGGTTACCTTTTCCTTTTCATTTCTATTCTATGGTAGATGGTTTAGTTTTATGACTTCCATAGGACTTGGGGTGATATGGAAGCTTGGAAACATAGAATGTGTCATGCAACAAAGACTCTCCTCGACCATTGTATGAGATGGTAAAATGATTAGACATTTCAAGAAGAGGTGTATGTGAAGATGAAGTAAGGCTATCTAGATCTACGTAATTGGCCTTTTACAATTACATGAGTATTTATATGTCTTTATCTTTTTTGGGAACCATATCTAGGCTAAAGTGCTAGTTATAACTTTTATATTCTACCTCTAAAGGCTTGAAGTGTGCATATGATTATAAATCACCATGGATAGTGACCTCCATCCTTGAGTGAGAAAATTTAGGACACTAGTGAAATATCGAAGGGATTTTAGGAATCTCATGTATCTGTTATCTACCCAAGATCAAATTGTGTGATATTTTTAGATCCTAAACATGGTAAAGTCTATCATGGGTCAAGGGCCTAATGATCACTAGGAAGTTTATAGTTCATTTTGATTTCTATTCTTCATTATCATAATCTTTGATATTAATAGTTTTTGGATGTAGATTAGCTATTGTATATACCGAATGATTGATAATATTTACAAACAATATTTAGTCTTGATCCATTGTCTATGAGGACATGTTTGAATTTGTGTTGTGTTGGGTGAATATTTTGCCACTAGCTAACTGACAAAAAAATAGGTGTTTCAACCACAGTAAAAGGAGATTTGATCATCAAAATGTGTAGGTCTACCACATCAAAATGGGATAAATCTCTCCTCTCATTAGGCAGAGGTTACCTATAAGGTAGGGGAGGTTCCCTGTTTACTCTAATTTAATATATAAGCTGAAAATACACTCAAGGGTAGGATAACACCATCCATCTCTTTTTTCTAGAGATGATGTTCACAAAACAAAAGAGAAATCTTAGGTGATTGTTGAAGGCATTTCTCTTCTTTCAGAAATGATGTTTAGAATACCAGAGGAAGACTTTTTGGTAGTAAATACAATAAGACATAGTAAAGCAATAGAATTAAGTGTAGAAAAAAGTCTCCACCTCAACTGCCAAAAATTAAAATATTATGAAGGATAATCGGGGCACAAAGTCTTCCTAAGATCCTTTACATAGAAATAGAAAACAAACAGACTAAAGGCAATTATGGCTGCACAAAGTCTCCCCACAGTTGGCTTCATGACATCTTCCAAATTACTTCCACTAGTTCTACTTATTTTATTAAATGGAAAAGATGGTATTAAGGAAACAAGCATAAGAACAATATCGTAAACAACACACGCTATTTCAGCAGAAAGTCTGAAAGGTCACTTTCTTTCTCATTCAAATAACAAAATATGATTAACAATTTGAGCTCAAAGTCTCAGTCATGCCTTTCAATTTGGGTAGAGTTTTGATTCTATAACAGAGAGATCCCCCTAATAAAAAATGAGAGATTACAATATATATTATGTTAAGAAAGACTTGGGTGCTTTGTTTCATAAAATGGCCCATGCTACATTCAATGTCATAAATGCATTTGAAATTCTATGAAGGGGCCATGTTGGAACATGGCATCAATCTTAAATTTGGAGTGTTAATTTGTATCAAATGTCTCTTCCAAAGTATCAACCACCTGGTCCTCTTCAAGATATTTTCATAGTTGTTCATTTGCTTTTACTTGATGAAGAAAAATGGGCAGTGCCTTTGAGTGTTTGTGCTCTCTGATGTCTACTTGGTGTACTATTCCACCTACTAGAATAACTCTTATGTAGATATTTCTAGTCTTTTTACATCATTCCCTCTTTCCTAATTGTAATTTTTCTCTTCCTCATGATCTAAGCTCTCGGGCTATCTTCTTCCTTTTTGTTGGCTCTTTTGGCTTCTTCTTCAGCTAGTCATTGAGTTTGTTCTTAGGTTCTATGCCATATTTTAAAATCAATGGATATTTCATCACCCTAAATTTGACATCTATAGGGAAATAATTGGTCACTTAATCACTTAAACTACTTTGAACCTTAAACCTATGAAACTTTGGAGTACATCAGTTCAATGGTTCAATGGTTCAGGTAGTTCAATTGGCTTGTCAGATTAATTAGCTATTTGGTTCAATTAGCTCTTTGGTTTAATTAGCTCTTTAGTTCGATTGTATCTTTGGTTCAATTTGATGTTTTTGAAGGGCTGCATTTTCTTTATTTTCATCTTTAGTTGAACCATCTCTTCAAACTTGTTTCTAGAATCTTCCACTTCCTTTGCTCAAATCCTCCTTCCAAACTTTAAACTTATTTGAACCTTAAAACCTTTGAACCTTGAACCATTTCAGTTTAAAGTTCAATGGTTCATTCTCTTTATTTGAATCCATTGAAGCTTCAAAATTTTTGGATCCTTTCCTTTTTTGTTGAACTCATTGAACCCTTAAACATTGATCCTTGAGAAGTTTAAGGTTCAATGGTTCATTGGTTCAATCTTAACTCTTTCTTTGAATCCTTTTATCTTCTAAGTATGTCAAACTTATTAAAATTATTAAACCATTGAACTTTGAACTCTTTTGGTTCAAAGTTCAATGGTTTAATAGTTCAATCTTCACTCTTTGAAGTCTTGTTTTATTTAAGTCCATCAAAGCCATTGAACCTTGAAGCAGTTGAACTTAGTTGACCTCTTTTAAACACTCAATTCTTTAAGTCCAATGATGTCATTGAACCTTTGAACTCATTGAACCTTTGAGCCTTCAGAGGTTGGGTTCAATGGTTCATTAGTTAAATGGTTCATTCCATTTGTTTGAAACCCACCATTAAGTCTTTTGATTGAACCTTAGCAATTAACCAGCCTTAAAATTGCTTAAGTGTTGGAACTTCCTTCTTGTGAAAGCTTGCCTATTGAACCTATGAGTTATTTAGCTGAAAATGCTTGAATAATTGAAGAGATTGAGTGCTCAAAACATTTTTTGAGAAGGGAAGAGATTATTTTGGCCTATAGGACCAAAATAGTTGATATGTTGTCCCCAAAAATAGGTGACAAATTTTGGGAACAATAGCTGGCTCTAGTTGGGGAACTTCCATCAATTGAAAAAATAATTGAAGGGAGTAGAAACTAGAATCTCAATGCCTTCATGTATGCCATTGGGATACAGAGTCATGCTACCCAAAAATAAAGGCACCAAAAAATGAAAATGAATAATGCAAAACAAAACTCAAGACTATACAAAAATTATACATATGTACAACTAGACTCATTTGATACTTCAAGAATTGAAGTGCTTCAGATGCTACCCACTGTGAGGTAGTGAAAAGGGTGTGGTGTCATGATACTTCAATAGGAAACTATTTTCACCATTGAGCAGATGAATAGCAAATGGGCCTCTCCATAAGGAATCAAACTTCCCATGCATTCCTTTTAGTTCTCTTCTCTTGTTCCATAACAAAACTTTATCTACAATCTAAAAATCATGGTTTTTTGCTTTCTAGTCAAAGAGTTTCTTTACCAAACTTTGATGTGTAGTAATTCAGTCCACCACCATAGTTCACTACTCATTAATTTTAGTTAGTCACATAATACTTTTGTCGATGGCATTTTCAAAAGTTGAATCTTCTACTACCTTTGCCAACTTCTATGCTAGTAATTCTAGGGTGATTGGTATCTCTACATTGAGACCATACAGAAGTTGGAAAGGTTACATACCTATCAGCCTCTTGGGTGTAGTTCTATCTACCCATAAAGCATCAAATAATTCTTTATTCCAAGTTCTTTGATTGTCATCTACTAGCTTCATTATAATGGTCACCAAGTTCTTGTTGCGTGATTCTGCTTGACCATTTCCTTGCAAAAACTAGTCAAAAGAGTGGGAGAGGGTAATCTCATGAGAAGAGAAATAGGCTACATTGTCTGTTATAATCTTGGTTGGGACCCCAAACCTAGAAATGATGTTTTCCTTGAGGAAATTGCATACTACTTTTGAAGTAGCATGTTTGACTGGAATAGCTTCCACCCATTTGGTGAAGTAATCTATGGCTATGAGGACATAATCATGTCTACTTCTTGAAGATGGTTTTAAAACACTAATGAAATCAATTCCCCATTACTGAAATGGCTCTTCTATTACTATTGGCTTGAGAGGTAATATAGCCAATTTGGGTCTTCCAATGAATTATTGACAAAGTTGACATCTACATACCCATTTATATGCATCTTGAAATAGAGTAGGTAAATAATACCTAGCTCAAAAAATCTTATGGGAAGTTATGGGTGAAAAAAATGTCTTCCATAATTCAAATTATGGAAAGACTCCAAAAGGTTATTCAGCTGCTCTTTATCCACGTAGCGAAGGAATACCCCATTGAGGTTCCTCTTATACAGATCATTGTCCCATAAGACAAAATTGGTAGATTTTCACTTAAAATTCCTCTTTTCTTTATGAGATAGGTGAGTAAGACACTCACCATAGGTAATGAAATGAGCAATATTCGAATACCACTCATTCATAGTGGTGACAAAGAGAACTGTTGATGTGTCTTAAGGTGTTCCACTCAGCCCCATGGAAAATGTAGTATCTTGGTAATAATTTATATAACCCACCATGTATCAGGGTTGAAACAATGTTGAGAGATGAATTCCCAAGTCAAATCTTCGCTAAAGAGCTTGTGGGAAGGTTATGAACCCCTGCCCACAAGCCAAGATGTAAGAAAGTAAAGATAGAAGGACTATTAGGTCATTTTGGGATCACTCAAGTCATTAAAATATTGGAGAGTGCCTTAGATAAAATCCTTTTATTCTTGTAATAAGTTAATAAAATCAAAATACAAGCATTTTTGGTCACCTTAGTTCACTAAATGGGATGGGGGGAGAGCATACATGGTAAGTCAATTTTGCAAAAATAACACAAATAAGAAGTAAAATGATAAACAAGCAAGATATTAAAAGTATTTAATATATGTTTGAGTTCATTTTTATATAAGAAAGCTAAATATGATGTAAATTTTATCCCATTATCATTTTCTTAAGTAGTGAAATTTGGAAAACAAAAATAAAGCAAGTAAAATAGTTTTTAAGCCCCAAATGCATATGTGATTTGAAATTTTAAAGTGCTAAAACATGTTTCCTTGGTCTTTGGGTCCTATATAAATTTTTATGGGATATTTTTTATTAGAATCTAAAATAAAATAATCAAATGAAAATTTAAATTTAGCTCTTAGGTTTCTTATGTTTTTCACATGGTGCAATATTACATATAAATAAAGCAAAACTGCCACATTCCTACAAAATAAAAACTAGTTAGTCAAAATTGCATTTACCTTAAAAATAAAGAGTTAAATAAAAATATAAAATATAAAATTAAATAACACAACTTTGGGATCAATATCTCCTATTTTTAGGCAATACCACATTTTACCCTACAAAATAAATGTTTAGTGCAAAACCATAACTAGGTAGTGCAATATTACAACATTCAATGGTAATAACACATGTACCAATTTAAATATGACCTTTATCTATGAAACCACATAATTCAATGAAATAAAAAATATATTAAAGGTAAAAATGTAGGTATTAAAGTAAAAATGCTTGTATTAATTCAATAACACATTTACCAATGTCAATACAACCTTTTACCCTACAAATAAACCCAGTTAGTGTAAAACCACATATCTTAAGGTAATAATTCAATTATTATGGAAAAACTACATTTTATAGTGTAATATAAAAACTACAATACCACAAGTCCATTATTCAATATCACTTTTACTAGGTGAAAAAATGTAACTCTACATAGCAATTCTACATCTTCCTATGTAATGCCCATGAGCTTCATTTTATCATTGATTTGGTCATCAAGTTAATATTTTTACATGAAAAGTGTTAGCAAGAGGTATTAAATTTCCATGGGAAGAAATTTTTGGGGTGAGATTACCATAAAGAATTCCATTAATTTGAATAATGAATCTAAGAGGGGAGATTAGTTTAGTGTTAATCAAGAAAATAAAATAAAAATAAACACATTAAAAACTAACACCTCTAGACTAGACACTAGGGTGAACATATGTAAAAACAACAAAATTAAAATAACAACTATAAAACAAAAGAGAAACTCCCTTTTATCCTCCTTGTAGCTCCAAATTTTCTTTTGATGAAATTGGCTTGCTTGGCTATGTGGTCAAGAAATCTTTGTCAATGAATTTCCATTGCTCCACCTCTCCTTGGCACCTTGGCTTGACTTGATTTGTATTGTAAAATGGGAATGGTAACACTAAAATTAATATTTTTGGTGTTATTTTGGCATAATATCATTGCACTAAAAAATATTAATGATCAATAGGTGACTCCTATTTATAGCCTCCAATGTTAACTCTCACCTCAGTTGAGTTAGGTTAGGATTAAGCATGGTTGATTTCAAAGTAATTGTAGGTGAGTTAAGGATAAACCCAATTGATTTAAATTGGGAACATGTAATTATTATTTTCAATTAATAGGCATGGCTTAAAAATCTAGATATTTGTTAGATGTTTTGTCAGGGCTTGACAATTCAAAAAATCAATGATGAAGAAGCTTGGTATTTTGCATTTTAATTTTTAGATATTCTTTAGTTAAAAATGGACTATTTACCAAAGAATTTAATCTATTTTAATTATTTTATTCATTTTTCTTAGAATTTTATCACTTTTAAGAATTGTTCAAGTTCCTCACTTAATGGGACAAAAGGCCAAACTACCAATTGTTAGGTTGCAAGGTGACTGGAAATGAATCCATGAGATATTATTGTTGAATACAAGATAATACTCCAAATAGGGATACCTCTACATGATTATAAGAACTAATGTATGATGTATAAACAAAATTGGTATATTTAGTGATTCTTAGGCTTAATTTACAATGTTTTGTAGAAATCAATCTAAATATCAGTTAGACACTAGTTATAGGTAGAATGGGGTGTTTCTTTAGACACATTATGTGAGCTCAAGATTTGGAGGCACAAAGAGTCGATACCATGGGGACATTAGTCTAGTTATCGAGTATATAACTTTTTAAGAGTTTGGGATAATAATATTATGCCACTTTTCATTTTATTAGAGTTTAAAAATTTAGAGGTATTAAACTATGAGGCCATGAAGTTATTAAAACCATGAAATGTTTCCAATAGTTCTAGGTAAATAAAAATGTGCCAAGTTTTGATTGTTTAGATCTTAGAAGATCATAACTTTTAGATTGTGGGAACTTAGAACAATTATACTATTTCAATCCTTCCATGGTTCTTGATTGATGAAATGATGCCATCCATCAGGTGCTCAAAATTAATAATATTAGGACCATTAGACCATTAAATTTACTTTTAAATCTTATTTATTAAATGTAACAAAATAATGCCACATGACTATTAATTCCTAAAAGTGTATCAAAGGAGGTTCGTACCTATTTAAGAAACACTAATAATTTATGAATTCAAAGAATCCAATGCATGAGTTATAGGTTGTGATAATCTTGTTATCTTTGGTGATATAGAGGAAGAACAAGTTGACTATTTCACAAATTTATATTAATTGGTGGTTGGGAGCCATAGTTGCCTAGTAGTTGATCTTTTAATCTTGAAGATGATTTGTGGTAATATAAGTTAATTGTAATCAAAACCTAAGTTTAATATAATATAATATGATCATTCAAAATGAATCTAATCTAAGATGAATTGGTAAAAAAGGGTGAAAAAGAAGGGTAAGGCAGAGAAGACAAGTATTATTGATCTCTATTTCAAACATTATTACAAAGTTACAATTTTATATGAACATCAATTTAACTAGTATATGACATGAAGTAACATGAGATTAAATCTCATCATATATTGGGCAAATATCTAAGGATAGTATGAAAAATTTTAAATAAGAACATGATTTACTTTAAGAATTTCATCCCTATAAGTAAATATCAATAAGTTAGATACAAGAAGAGCAAAGAAAGTGAAGTAAATATAAGAACTTTTAAATAATCTAGCATTAGCAAAAATTATAAACTTTGAATTAAAAGGTGCACATCCAAAATTCATTAAAACCATTCAAAGTCAAAAATGAGACTAGACAAATAAGAGAGAAACCATGATAGTAATTCACACAAGTAAACATGGACAAACTTTTCAAAACTCCTTGCTTTGTATTAATTTTCTCAAGAGCTATAAATAATTTTTTGGCTTAAAAATCTCTCTCTTTTATAATAGGCAATATCTATCTATAAATACCTTTCATGAGTTGTGTCAGTTAGTCATGTCAAATATTAAGGACAACTATCCTTTTATAATCTTTTGAGAAACTTTTAGGAATTTTAAAATGACTAACCTATTGGAAATGTGTTTCATAATTTGTACATGCCTTTACAAAATAATATCTTCTTTTGAACAATATACAAACTTAATCACAAAAATAATATTCCTAATTTAACTAACATGAATTTGGGACCCTTATGTTGATGCATTCTTATACCTTCCATATAAGATCTTCATTTTGTAATGTGTTTCATTGATTAGTTGGAGATTAATGATAGGTCTCATGAACAATTCCTTTTCTTTATCTTCTAGGCCCTTGATATCCCTCTTATCCCTTTCTAAAGATTGTTTAATATTTCTGGCATCTCTTTTCTTTTCCTCTAATGATAAAAGTAGGCCCATGATCTTCTTGTTATTAGACTTTATTTTCCCTTATCTTTGATTCCTCATTTCCTTCATGAATATAATAGATCTATGTTTTAACTCTTCATCCATTATTAATCCTAAAGGACTAAGTGTGGTGGGATCTTTGATCAAGTTGTCCACTATGTGTAGGATTTTATCTTCTTACCATTTGAGGTCCCTATAGATATCTTCCATATACTTAGACAAAATGCTTAGGGCCTTTATCTTATCAATTAATATATCCATAGATATATTTAGGTGGGTTAGGTTGATTATCATGAATTCACGGGTTTGATTATTAGTCAAGACCTTTATTAAATCCTTCATATGGTAGCTCAAATCATACCATTGGCCAACTTGGCCTATTGTCATAGTATTTTATCTATTTATTATATCCTGCCTACTCTTTACTTAATTTAAAGAATTGAACAAATTAGACACGGTGTCCTCAAATTTCCTAAATCTATCTACTTAGATTGACAAGAGGGTTTCTTATTTAAAATTCTTATTCTATTATAAGATGTTCTTGATCATTATTTACAACTTATCTAATTGAGCTTGAGCCATTTCAAGAACATTTTGATCAAATAATGGGTCCTCTTATAGGATTTTTTCCTCCAACTAGAGTTAATCCAATAAAAGGTTCCACTTTTTGGAAAGTGAACTCCTCCCCACCAACCATGGCCTTCCTCTTAGTTACTCTCTATAAAATGGTAGTTGTTGGGTCAAATTTGACACCAACTAAAAATTGTCATCTTTGGAGCTAAGGTCTCCATTTGTGCTATAATTGATTCTTCTCAAGAAACCATCCCTTTCTCTTATTCTTTTTTCAAGGCAACTATCCATGAATTGACCTCTTCATAAACTTGAATATTGATTGCTTTCATCATTGCCCAAGGATGTTGTGTAGTAGGTACCTTTTGTAATTTTTCATAGATGAATGATTCAAGAATATTTGGACCATGAATAAAGTTTTCTTCATTGAAGAGATTAATTTAACTCAAAGGATGAGTGAGGGTCACCTTGGGATTCTTAGTTTTAACTGGGACAATGGCCAGCTCTACCTTTATTTTGGGGGCATCTATAGGGATTAGATCCAACACTTGCTTTCACTTTTTTTTTAATTCCTTATATTATTTATTATCTAAATTATAGGATAATGATATCATTTAGAGGGCATATTCAATTGTCTTACTAGGGTCTAATTCTACCAAGTGAACCTCTTCAACCAGTGATCCTTTTTCTTTTACCTAGGTTGAAGATGATGTTATTTCATCAAGACTTTTCTCCTTTGGCCTTTGCTCAGTTTGTACCTTACTTATATACTTTGTCTATAGCTGAGATCTTGGAGGTATAAAATATGTACCAATCAATAAATGGTGCTACCTTGGTCCCAATTATCATATGTTATCACTCCCTTTTTGATCCCTCTACATTGTAGACACTAGATTGATTTGTACCTTTTTAATCTAATAGTTACCTTAGAGAATGAAGAGGCTTTGGTGTATATGCGATCAAGAGGACTAGGCTAGTGATCATATGCGATATTGATTTCCTTGGCCTTTAGATGCTCCTTGACTCTTCCATGAGGATCCCACTACCTTAGTTCATCAATTTAGAGATTGAAGGAGGTCCTATGTTTGGAAGAAGCCTCAATGTTATCCCATTATGTAAAAACAATCCCTTTTATGGTTATGGGGAGGGTGTGAAATAACCCCTTCCTTTTGGATTTGAAATAAGCATCTATTCCATTGCATAGTTGATAAACCACCTCCTTCTCTACTCCTCAATCCTAAAATGTAGTCTCAATGGGGTGCATTGTGTTCCTTCAATCCTAATGATTATACAATAAGGGTATAACCAAATTTATCCCATAGCCTTAATTGAATTTTTGGTCAAGGGATTGACTCTTGAAATTAGATTCTAAGTTAAGTCCTCTATTAGGGTTAGTTAAACATAGTCACAAATGAAGTGGATGTGGTTCTTGCATTTGAATATGTGTAACTATGAATAGTATTGGGAGACTATTTGTGTCCCATCAGGTGACTGTTCCTTTAGGTTAGAAATCTTTTTAGTAGCAAGAAAGGCATCTAAGAGGTATGACATCATGAATAATTATTTCCTAGTTCTCTTCTTGATTACAAAAGACTATCCACGTAAAACATGTGTTAATGACTTCACCAAGAGGAAGGGTGAATTATTTATAAATCATAAAATATATTAAGGGCACCAAAAATTTATCCCCATAATTAGTGGTTGAAATTCCACACAACCTATTCACCATAGTCATGATCATCTTGATTCTTAGTCTGAATTGACCAATGGGGATGTTACTATCAAAATCAAAAAACACTTGGTTTTCACAATACAACCATAAGGAAAGGATGTTCTTTAAATAATTATCCTTGGTTTAATTGTTGATTCTAGTTTGGTCTACTTGGGGCTTAGATAGATTGAGATATTTTGATAATGTTATAGGGGATATGTAACTAATTTTCCTAAAACTACCCTCATGAATAATCATGCCCTTATCTATTTTCCATCTTTAAAAATAAGAGAGAGAATGTATATAAAATGTAGTACCTGAAGTTTTGATAAAACATAATGGAGACCTATCATTTAAATGGAAACTATGTCATAGTATAACCTCGTAAAAGACATGTTCTTCTCTTCTCTTATGATGGGATTCTAGTTCTCAATGTTCTAAAATAGGCTCACCAATTGTTGTCCCATGTATTTATAGATGTGGCATCAAATTGTGTGTCCTTGAAAATCCTCCCTTCTGCATCTTAAATTAAATATAACTCCATATCTTGCCTTGAAACACATGTTTGGGTTGCCATGGTGGTGAATTTATCAAATTGCTTACTAATGGATCACAATCTAGTCCCAAATTGAAATATCCTTGCAAAAGAAACAATCCAATTTTTTTTTACTTGATTATGATGATCATAGGGTTGAACTAGGGCTTCCATACATGATTATGGATTCTTTGAAGGTTTTCATATAGCTTTAATAGTAGTATCTTATTGAACTTATATGAACTTCATGCTTGAGATTGTGTTTATATCTTCATATTTATACCTTTGTTTATCTTGGGTCTACAATACATTCAAATTGGCACATTATGCTTATGTTACTCTGATGTGGCATCACTGTGGAATCTTTTTTATTAATATTTAAAATATGATTATTTGTTATTTTTGGACATGTGCCAATAATTTATTCATTACAAGCCCTTTGAAAATCCTACATCGCTTCATACCATTGGATCGATTTTCATGGATCAACATGGATTGTTGATATTGATTAAGAAGGTTGGATACCATTGCTTGTTTTCTAAATTCACCATGGTTGTGACACTTTTCACTTCCACATTCATCTTGGTCTTCATTGAAATGTTAATGTCGATCCTACACTATCAAATCATCTCTACCTAGATCAATGCACTTTGTTGATATTTATCTACTTAATTATGCCCCTTGATCCATGAAACATCAATTAGAATGTGTATGCTCATCTACATATTATCAGTATCTTAAATATGCTCAAGATTAAGTTTATTGATTGAAGTTATACCATGTGTCATCTCTACACTTATCCTCAAGGTTTTCTTACTTTTAACTTTCATTATGCACCATTTGATCTTGTTTTACTGTATCAACATGCTCTATCATATGTCAATCTAAGGGATGGAACACCATTCACTATTTGATATTAGTTTATTGAGATTTTGAAACTTGTCACCTACTCACTTATTTTGGGGCTTTGAATTATCAATGTTGGTCTTAGACTATTGGATTACCTTTGACTGATCAATCATGCTCTATCAGATCATATTTTATTACATACCATTAGATATTTTTCAAGGTTTCTATGATGGTGACATTTTTCACCTTATCTCTTGTTTTGGGGATCTGTTAAAACCTTGATTTTGAACACATCATTAGATCAATATTTCTCAAGAAAATATGTGTCATTGATTCTAAAACCAATAAAAATATTATGTCAGGCTTTGTAAATATAAAAAAACTTAGGTTAAATATTTTAAACTAAGGTTTTTTTCATTTGATAAACATGATAAATCCTTAGGATAATTTTTGTAGCTTAAGTTATAAGACATAATGAATGGGACCCCGTGAATGATAAATGATAAGTCATAAAATTTTAGCTTAGGGTTTTTATTGTATTCATAAATATAATAAAAAATTTAGGATAAATATGTATGACTTGTATAGGATATAAAAAAGGGGACCTTGCATTAATTAGACCATGCCAATAATAAAATAAACCAAGGGGTCATAGGACATAAAGGGATAAAGCATAAGATTGTTAGACTAAGGTTTGGTCATGTTGAAAAACATGACTAAGCCTTAGGATAAAAATTAAGCTAGGTTTGTGGCACAAATAATTGTTCCCACAAAATTTTGAATTTGATTCAAAATGGACCTAGGATAAAACATTAGACTAAGGTTTTAACATGAATTAAAATAGATTCAATTAATCTTTGATAGACCAAAAGCTAGTAAAAGATCAATTTAACATTAAAGCACCAAACCCTAAGTATGTTCACTCCCAAATGGGATTTCACTAAACTTATTATACATAAATACAAGAAATAATAATTAGAAATATCATAAGGGACAAAAAAATGATCATTTTAAAATATGTCATTTAATACACATGAAAACTATGTGTGGATGATCTTCAGATAAAGATAATGTGCAAGCATGCTAAGGGTAATATGATCAAGTGATTTTCAATATTTTAGGTAAAAATTTTCATAATTTAAAACAAGGGTCCCCATTTTTAAAAATGTCAGTATGTTGACCTCAACAAACAGTTACTTCTAGGGGAAACATAACAATATGCTAGAATTTAAAGACTATGATTTAGATTAATAACTAGGCTACTTGTTCCACTTGAGCAGGCACCATTATTAAGATCAATTCATGGTTAAAACAAGTATTGTAAATGAAAATTTAGGATCAAACATAAAAACATATCCATGATGTGTGTGTGCTTTGATTCCACTTAATAATTGCCATACGATTTAGAGAATAACTTTTAGATTCATGACATTAACCTTAACCTTAACATTGACATAACAAAGATGTCTTTAGCCCCACTCAAGGTCTTGTTACACTACTAGCCAGGTCTCTATAGCCCTAGTGGAGATTACCAGAATCACCTCAGCTTTGAAAGATTTTGATTTTTGTAATAATCTCTTATTTTTTATATATTTTAATTTATTTTGAATTTATATCAAATATTTGGAACCATATTATCCAAGTTTTAGGATTTGGTCACATGTTTGACTTTTAGACAATCATCCTTGGCTATAAACTTTGTCTTAGTCAATTATTTTTTTTAAAAGCTTAAACATGAAATTTCCCTAATAATTCAAGATTTAACCCTATATGTGTAAGCCTTATTATTACCAACTTAGATCAGAACAAGGATTAAAATCTCAAGGAAAAATTATCCTACTTATTACCACTTACAATTTTCTCCAAACTATAACTTCAGGCTCACATTTCAACAATCATTGATCAACCCATACTAAGGAGACAAACCTACATTCCTAAACTATGGAGTTCATTTTGAACATATAAATGTATTTTGAGCTAAGGATAGTCTTTAAGAAGACTTATTAAAATAAAGGAACCAAGCAAAGAAAGTAAACACAAAGAAAACAAATATATACAAAAACTATGTACAAACAAGGGATAGGAAGGAAAAAACAAGAAGTAAACTACACCAAGCCTACTTAGACTAACTCCAATAAATCTTATAGTTAATTTCAAGAAGAATTTAAGTGGGACAATAGAAAAATAGTGATGGAGGTATTTCCCATTTGTGGGTAATTTAAACTCAACCCCTTGAAATTCTTTCAATTTGAAGGTGTTATCCCTTAGGATGTCAACAATTTGATATGGGCCAATCCACAAAGGTGTGAACTTCCCATTCCTTCATTTTGATTTTGAGGCTTTATCCCAAAGAATAACTAGGTATCATTATATAAATACCTATATTTTTAAATCCTTATCAAACCAACTATTAATTATGGTCTGGTGTCTGCTAAAAATGGCAATAGCTTCCTCTCTTGCATCTTTCATTTATATGATTTCAATTACCTTGAACTTTCAAATTATTGATCCTCCTCCATGTATTATTGCATAAAATTGTATGCTGGTAGCTTGAGTGTTATGGAAAATATGGTTTTTTGACCATATACTAACATGAATGGTGATGCCTTGAGATCTTGATTGATTCCTGTTCTATCTACCCAAAGCAAATACTTAAGTATCTGGTGTCATGTTCTAGGTTTATTAGTTACAAAATTCATTATGGATTTCATCAAGTTCATATTATTTGATTCTAACACTACATTGCCTTCAGAGTAATGGTTTTATGCGAACTTGATAATAATATTGTTGTCATAAGCCCATTCATTCATCTTAATGGACACAAAGGTAGATAAATTATCATAGACTATAAATATTGGTGTGCCAAACCTTGTAGATATGTTTTTTTCTAAGAATTTGATCACTTCTTCAATATTTCACTACTTGGTTACCGCTACTTTAGTCCATCTTATGTAGTAATTAGTAGCAATTAGAACATAGTTTTGAATATATAAAGAATTGGGGTTGATGACCCCCATGAAGTATAGTCCCCATTCGAAAAAGGGTTTATCAATCATCATTAGTTTTAATGGCATGGCTACCTTTGGCTCTTTTGTGTTAAAGACTTAAAATGTATGACATTATATCATATGCATCTGAGCATCATTGAAGATAGTAGGTGAATAGTAATGAGTTCTAAGGATCTTGTGGGATGTAATCATTCGAGATGGATGTACACTTCTTAGATTATCATGGAAAGTGCTCAAGATCTCAATTTCCACTTCCTTTGAAACACACCTTAGGTATATTCCTTCAAATTTATTTCTATAAAACATTCCATCTTTGATCAAGAAGTGTGATGCCTTGAGCCTCAAATCTCTCTTTTCCTCTCTACTTAACCTTGTAAGATAATAGCCATTGGTTAGAAAATAAATAATAGGATCATATCAATCATTGGGTTGAAAACTTTGTTGATCAACCTGCATAACACTTAGTTTGGGATTAGTATTAGTAATTAACTAAATTAAACCTTGGCATCTTACTAACTTGGAACTCTTCATCTCGAGATCATATTCCTAAAGGATAGACATTCACTTACCTCTCCTTTCTCTAATTTCACATTGACTCAACATTATCTTAGTGGTAGGGTATGGTAGAATTACATGTATTTTATTTCTAAAGATATAGTGCCTAAATTTCTTCATTACTTTTACTAGAGAAAATGCTTATTTTTCAATCAAAGAATAGTTCAACTTAGCATTTTTAAGGTTGGTACTCAGGAAAGAAATGGGTTGATCATAGTTATTTATCTTCTAATTTAGGACAATAGCTATCATATGATCATAGGAAAAGGAATAAAGGTATAAACCTTTAGTGCAATCCAAACCTATTAGTATAGGAGCTTGTCTAATTGATTCTTTGATGTCCTTGAAAGCTTTCTTAGTTTCCTCATTCCATGTGATCATGACATATTTATTCAACATGTCATGCAATGGCTTCATAATCTTTGTGAAAGCATAAATGAAATTTATTACAAAGTTGATTTTTCCAAAGAAAGACTTTAATTCCTTCCTACCATTAGGGGGTTCTATCTTTGATATTTCATTTAATCTATTCGGTTATGTAGAGATCACCTCCTTAGTTATAACATTTCTTTAAAAATTTTCCTTAGTTACATAAAAAGTACTCTTTTTGGAGTGAGGGAGATTCCATACCTTCTATATCTCTCAAACACTTTTTGGAAGTGCATGATATGGTCATCCATGTTCTTAGAAAATATAGTTAGATCTTCCATGCATAGAATAATGTACTTACCTATCAGGCCTTAGAATACATGATCCATTACTCTTTGAAAGTTTGCACTTGCATTGATTAATCTAGAATCCATTTTTTTGTAGGCAAAAAGTGCCTTGCTTAGTAGTAAAGGAAATCTATATCCTATCTTCCTTATTCACTAGCACTTGATTATACCTTGAAAATACATCAAGAAAAAATATCATAGAAAAACTAGAAACAATTCAGATTACTTGGTCAAGATAAGGTAGGGGTATTTATCCTTTTATGATGCTCTATTTAGATTTCTAAAGTTAATGCACAATCTGATTTCACCATTTTTCTTCCTCATAGGTACTAAGTTAGCTACCCAAGTGGAGTGTGTAATGGGAAACACTATCTTATCATATAGTAAATTATTGACTTATTTATATGTCATTGGTTCTATGACAAGGTTGATTGGCCTTTGTTTATACCTAAAAGGCTCACATTCTTCTTTTAAAGGTATGGTGTGGGTTATGACTCTAGGATAAAATATATTCAATTCATCATAGGACCATACTATCACATACATATACATGGTCATCAAATATTTGGATCTCTTGGTTTTAATGCTTTTACAAGATGTACCAATGTTCACCAACTAATATTGACCTTGGAAGCCTATGTCAATTGCATTATATTCCTTCCCATTTACTTTAGTAATCTTGACAACCTCAGCTAGTTTGTCTGAATCAAATAGTCTCTCTAAGGCTATCATTCCTTTGGTGATATGATTGTCACTTAGTTGAATGACATTGTCATAAATATTACCTTGAACTTTGTCATCATTAAGGGTATTCTCATTGACCTTATCAATGACGTGAGCCTTAAATATTCTTGAGCTAGTCATGAAAGTTTATGATCTATTGATCATCACTGAATACTTGTAATTGGTTAACATATTATATCATTAAGGGACATGGGATTAATTAAATGTTAAGGTTTTTTAGCTTGGAAATTTAATTAGGCATAAGGTTAGTTGTAGCTAAGGTAAGTTCATCAATAGCCTTATTTTCTTCCCTAGGAATTGACACAATGTTGAAAACATCATAATATTCAATTAAGTCCCATACTATAAAATTATATTTATTAATATAAGATAATTTACATTGATAGTTACTTTTGACCTAATTAACTACTAGTATTGAATCACCAAAAACTAATAGTTCTTTGATGTTGAGTTTAATTGAAAATTGTAATCCAAGAATAAGTGTTTCATACTATATAAGATTGTTAGTGCATGGAAATTAGAGTTTATAAGAGCCATGCGTTCCTTACCAATGGTATTGATTAATACCACTCCTACTCCAAAACTTTATTTTCATCTAGCACCATCAAAATATAAATTTCATAACCTAGGCATAGCATGAAAGGTTTTAGAGTTACATACCTTTGGGGTGTTAAGAGTGTAAATACCCATATCTAAGTTAACCATGTTCACCCTCTCATTGGTTGCATTGTACTCAATGATCATATGCCTCATCTTGGGTTCCCTTTGTACTTGATTTAATGGAGAACTCCTTTATAAGGTAACCACATATGTGAATAGTCTATAGACATGTAACCATTTAGATATCTGGTCCAATCTCTACTTATCATCATTCTATGAGCATCAAGGATGTCTCCCACTTCTATTCCAATGAAATATTAGATCTTTGATTTAGAATCAATCTATATGAAAACATTTAACAACTCACTAATTACTTTAAATATTTATTTCTCTGATTGAGTTACAGCCTTATTAAATTTAATTGGAGTCAAACCTAATTTCTTACAAATACCTTTAGACATAATATTTGAAGATGTACCATAGTCTAACAAATAATTATGTAAATTATTACCAAATATCTTGATTGTAATAAAAAAGGGGGAACATATACCTTAATTTTGTGTATATTAATGTTGTCATGTGTAGATTTTTGTGGTTTATTAGGCTTCTTAGACAAATATTCCAACAATAAATCCCTTTGTTCTATAGCTTAATTCAACTCATGAAAATTAATGTTAGATTTTATCTTTTTCATGTCCTCGACTATGTTATATCTAGTAATATTGGAAGAATTAGAGGCATCAATATTGGGTCTACAAATACTCCCCTTAGGAAGCTCTAGATTTTTATTTGATGTAGTATTAGGAAGAATGTGAAAATTATTTGGAGGAGTTGAGGTAGTCAAAGGTTGTTTATGCTCCATATTTCTTATAGAATAGGTCTTCTTTAGATATTATTTAAAAAGATGAATCTCCTCATGGATATCCTTAGACTCATTCTCTTCTTGAAATGGGAACTCAAATGTCTCCACCATGAGAGTTAAGTCAACACTTATATATGAAATTGAAGAAATTGAGCAACCTAAACCATTATATTTATTAGGGACAAATTCAAAAGTATCTAACTCTTCTTAAAAAGATTCAAAATAATTGAGAAATTCTAGATAATTTAATTCACCATGTTTTGAAGTATAATGAACTCTACAATAATCAATAAAACTTACATCACTAAGATTTATATTAGGTGCATTCTTATTATCAGATGAATCATTGTTATTTATATTGTTCTTATTATTTTTAAATTTATTTGAAGGCCTATTGAATCTTTGGAAAGAGAATTTAATATTAGATCTTTCCCTAGTATGGACAACTTACTTTTGCAACTGAAGGAAATCGATGCTTAGATTTTAAACCATATTTAAGATAGAGTCATTTTCAATATTGGGTTCCCTAAAATTATGAACTTTAGTATTAATACTAGTTGTAGGAATCAAAGCTCTTTAGTCTTATGGACTGGATTTATTAGTAGCATTGTTCAAGAATCCTAGGTTTTGGCTAGGATGTGCATGATTTGAAGGTAATTAGTTCAGAACTGGAAGTTGATTCAAGGCATAAATATTTTTAGTAGCACTAGGAATGGCATTAAAAATAGGAAAATTTGGTTTGATTTTGCGGATAATGTATGCCATTTGGCCTTGTGGTTCCATTTTGTCATTAATGATCATAGTTTCAACATAAGCTAGGGCTAGTGTATTAATAACCTAAATAGATCTTTCAAGAAACATAAAAGTCATGTGATCTAAGGAATACTTGTAAATATCTAAGGCTAAATACTAATCAGGTCTATAATTAGGTCTATAAGAGTGGATAATAACAATAGACCCCAAAGTGTCTTATTTTTAGTAATCTTATCCTTTCACTAAAAAAAAGCTAGATTTTAATTTACGACACTATACCAATCCTACACAACCAATTTTAGACCATGTATCAACCATCTTATCTTGTTTCAAGATAATTTATTTTTTCTCCTTATTTATTATTATTTTTAGAAAGGTATAGAAAGACATAAATTATAAAAATTAGGACTATAATTATTTCAATATTATTTACTAATTTATTAATCAAGACCCTTAACTAAAATTGGAATAAAAGGAATAAAACTCCATTATTCCCAAAAAATTTAAATCATTTTGTGAACTCGAATTACTTTGTTTGCCCATAAAAACCCTACACACCCAAGTAAAAATTCCTTCCTAATTTTTCCATTTCTTATTATTTTTCTTGCATATTTAAATTACAACTTCAAATTTAAATTTTAAACTCATCATAGTAATTTTAATTTTTTATTTTTTTTAAAACCCTAGTTTAATTTAATATGCCTATTTGATTCTTGAGGTATCACCTTAAATTTTTGTGAACTTCATATCCTTTTTACTCATATTCTAGTTTGCTATTTTTCAAATCCTATATGACATTTATTTAATCTTCTCTTTGATTTTTAAAATTGTTTTCCTTATTCCATCTAAGCTCCTTGCATCTCTTATTTTGAGATGAAGTGCAATAGTTAGTGGAAATCCTCCTAATTTCACCTAGATTCCTTCAACCTATCCATATACCATGTATAAATAACTAGCTCAGCTTCCTACTCTATATCCTACACATCTAGATTACACTAATTTATTTGATGATAATTTTGACAATGAGTAGTATGAGAATAAAAATGATGATACACAAACCAATGTTCATGACCCATCACATTGGGCTCTTGATCCACTTATACCTATCATTGATAATGATCTGGTCATTAACAAAGATTTTATTCTACAAATTTTTAGAGAGAGACTCAGTGAACAACCCTAAGATCATGCCCTTATCTTACAATATATCATGGAAATTAAAAATACTAATCAAGTTGAATCTTCCATTCCTTCATAAAAACTACCTATAAATGACACTATAATTGGAAGTATGTCTCAAAAATCCCCTATAGCATGCCAACCTTTGTATGAGGCACCATTAGTTACAACTAATATATCATTTTCTTTTGATGTGGTTGCCCTTGTGCAAGAGAAAATATATTTAATCCAAGGTGTTATATCTTGATAAAGGTGCCTTTAAACCAACACAGGATTTGGAGTCTTTTACTCTAATACATACACCATTGTCATGCCATATTGCTTCTACACCCATGCCACCATGTTTTGTTTAACTTAAGCTTACTCTATATGATGGTAAGGGTGATCTAGAGACAAACTTGAGAGTGTTTCATGTAGAATGCTTGGATTATGTGCTAAATGACTGGTTACTAACCAAGCTATTTTTATAGAGTTTAAAGGATTATGATTTACAATAGTTATATAGTTTATTGAATCAGTAGGTAAATCCATTCAATCCTTTAGCTGGCACGTTCCTAGCTCATTTCATAATTAACATACTTGACAAGGTTTCTTATGCCCAAGTTTTACAACAAAAACAAAGGTCAAATGAACATGTTAAATCTTATGTTATTCGATATAAGACTATCTTGGATAAGTTGAATAGTCCCATAGCCAATCAAAAGTTACAAGATCTCTTCAAACAAAGTCTTCTACTAGATTTACACAAAATAATAATGTTTAAAAGGTTATCTTTATTCACTGAGTTATGTCATACACTAAAGGAAAGGGAATTTAAATTAATTTTAATGCAAAAACTCAAGTACACAAACATATCAAAAACAACCAAAAAGTGTAATAGTAAAGTCCCATACAAAGTAAAGGTTAATGCTAACAATAGTCAAAATCAACCTATATTTAATGTATATTTTAAGCCCCTTTAAAGAGTGGTTTTATTAGCATCTCCTCAACAAACCTTTACCAATCTACCAGTATCTCTAGCCAGAGTCTTACAACAACTTTTGAAATGCAATGTCATATCTCTCCCTCCTATTCCAGAAATTCCAACAAAGCCTCTTTCATGTGGTTATGATAAAAAAACATTTTGTGATTTTCATAGGGCACCAGGCCACATAACAAATAAATGTATCAATTTGAAACAAAAGATACAAGAATTGATAGATGATAACCTTATTAATCTTGAAAATCTAGTTGAGCCACCTCAGGCAAAGCAAACATAGAACAAAGCTTTGAAAATTTTCATAGATCCTTTCCCATAACATTCTAAATAAGAGACAGGGGACACACCAAGTGTTCACCATGCATATCCTCCACCATCTACATACTAGGCACCCTTAGTTGTGTCACATCCTTTGAGCAACATGATTAGTGTGTATAATTCCAATGTTCTAGGTAGACCTTCGATATCCTTATTAGAGCAAGAGATAGTTAAGTATTATTCAGGTTACCATGCACTCTTTATCTAATCATACATTAAGCATAATCCTATTCATAGTATTCTCATAGACAATAAATCTAGTGTAAACATGTACACTATGAGATTACTACAACATTTGGGATATTTAGATTAGGATATTACCCTGATAGACATAGTTATTAGTGGATTAAGTAAGCACATATAGAGTTCATTAGGTGAGATTATAATTCTTCTATAGGTTGGACCTATACATGTGGCCACACAATTTACTATTACTCCCTGTGTAAGAGTATTTAACATGTTTGGTTGACCATGGATCTATAAAATTTTAGTAGTACCTTCTTCAGTTTATATATGTATGAAATTAATTCATGCTAATCAAGTTGTTATAGTTGGTGGAGTATAATATGAGTTATGAATACCTACTTTAGAGACATCTACTACTCTAAAACCATTAGTTTCAACTACTCCACTAGTTAAAATTCTTACTCTAGTTCAAATTCAGACATAGGGTGAGGCCTCCCTCACTAGCACAGAGAGTTCATACACTTCCATAGAGGCTTCTTTTAGAGAACCCACAATTTTAGGATTCTAAATAGTTTTTAGCTATAGTGTTCACACTTAGGGTAGTATCATTGAGGTCTCATGCCTCTACACATAGAACACATGTTTAGAAATTTTCCTCTACTACCAAATGGGTCCTTATGAGCTCCATAGTTTCATAAACTTCTTAGAGTTATAGGGGGGCCCCATAGTTGATTTACACTATAGAGATTTGAAATAATTTATAGCATACATATCTTTTAGAGTCATAATCAGATCCCTTCCATCATGCTTCATGATCATGTATGATCCCTCTCCTTGATACACGACACCATGATAAGGAGTATCTCATGAGACTCATCGATTAGTATCATTTTTTATATGTTTACTTGTACATAGCTTTTTTTCAATTTTTTTATACATAGTTCCTTTTGTTTACTTATACATAGTTTATTTCAAAAATATCAAAAATAGTACAAAATTTTAAAATACAAAAATATTCAACTAACTCAAAACACCAAAAATATATAAATTATATGCATTATCCATCCTTTACATTTATGTTACCATGATAGACTTACATTTTTCTATTCTATGCTATTATT
This sequence comes from Torreya grandis, assembly GCA_037957365.1. Taxonomy (NCBI): domain Eukaryota; kingdom Viridiplantae; phylum Streptophyta; class Pinopsida; order Cupressales; family Taxaceae; genus Torreya; species Torreya grandis. Next base: position 506,201 of record JARHVA010004136.1, read on the forward strand.
TCTCAGTTTATCTACATTACCATGCTTCACTTGATCTTCTTTGAGTGTGTGCAGTGACACCCAGATCCCTTTCACTTCACTCTACCCATTGAGGGGGTATCTTACTTCTATATTTGAGACATGCATTTACATATCTACCCACCAAGGGCATATTCTATATGACTAGACCAACTAGGTTATGTCAATACTATAGCACACACTATATTTACCATGTATATGTACATTACTTACTAGCTTACACATGTTATTTGATCAACACTCACTAGTATATAGCACTTGTGTATCTTTTAGCATCTACCTAGTCTTGTACTACATGTTTTGCATACTTTCACTTATTGCTTTGATTATTTAAATGTGATAGTATATCTAAAATTTATATGAATTCCTTTCTTTCTTTGTGAAGCTAGATGTGATTGCATTTTTCTATTCCTATTTTGTTACCTATGTGTGACTTAGAACATTTTCCAATATTCTTTGCTTGTAATATTGTATGTGCTTGTGGCCCTCATGCTAATCTTCTTTGTTTTACAATTGTATTTATATTTGGGCATTTGAGCATGCCTTGTATGCTTTCTTTCCTAGTTTGAGTGACATGTGCCCATATCCCTTATTTTCTTGGCCCCTTGGCCTCTTTTTTATGATTCATTATGTTTGCCTTGTGTGCTTGTGTGCTTGTTTATTTTTCAAATTTTTGCAATGACATGATCCACATCATGCATTATCTTTCCTTATTTGATGCTATGATGGACATCATACTCCATCCCTCCTTGAAAACTAACACCTGATAAATAACTAGATTTTCAATTTCAATTTAGTCTACTACACATGCTATTGCATTGTTATATCTATCTAGATATACTCTAATTGATGTTGCCATTTTCAATGCAAACTATGCTACATCTTGAAACATATTTTCAATTATCATTTCTATATCATGTATTTCAAAGAATAACACACTTTTAAGGATATTTCTTTTGAGATCAGTCATTGTAGGCTCTTCATTCCTACCCTCAAAAGAGGGGACAATAAACAAGGGTTTTTTCATAGAGATCATAGCCTTCTACCAATCAAAAATAGATTTTTAGAACACTCAAAACAATATTTAGAATTCAAACTAGGTAGAATAGACTAGAAAGACAATGACAAATATAGAACACTGATAAAAAATAGTAAAGGACAAGAGTTCCATAATTGGATTACAATGCTAGATAGTAGTGTCTTATTTTAGGTGCTCCTATCCAAATAGTAGAAATAGACAAAAAGGTAAGGTTAGTTACAATTTTGTCATCTATAATACAATTTAGAATGAGTAATTTTAGTATAGTTTTACTTAGAGTATCTAGATATAGGGGGCATCATTCACAACATGATGACTCTTGCTTCCAGTTTTAGATTGGGTAGTTGGTACAACATCTAGATTACAATCCATGTTATAGACACTAGTGTTTATGGGCAATGTGTGAAACACATTAGACTTCTTTTATTTGTAGTTAATTTTATTACCTAGGTATTCTCAATAGGTGCATGACTTATTCTATCTGTATGTGGTTGGTATCATTTTGGAGTGGTTTTCATATAATCTTAGTCCTCAGTTTTGGAGTAGTTTTCATACAAGCCTAATATACAAATTTTAGAGTGGCTAAAATTAGCCTAGTTCTTAGTATACATTTATCTATCCATGCCACATTTTCATATTATATAGCAATCATGGGATTAAAGAACCATCTTATATTTCATATATTTATATGGGTATTAGTTCATAGCTTCACACTTTGAAGGTAATGATGGAACCAAAGGACTTGCTAGACTTTCTATTCTTGAGCCACCTACTAAGAGAGATTGGACACATAGTCCAAAAATCAATTAACACATGCATTACCACATAGCTTTACTTAGTGGGTGATGATAGAGCCAAAGGTTCAACCATTATATCCTTGATCCACACTCAAGGAATTGAGCACTCAAGTTATGTTCATGATATTACTCTTGGTTTAGCACATACCTAGTATCACTCAACATCACAATAGGTTTTATATTAGTTCACATACCTAGTGAGGTGTATTCAATCCTTTATCTTCCTCTCTATTTTACCCAAATTTTGTATGTTTTTATTTTAGACATAACATGTCTAGTAAGAATTGATCCACTCTTTATTTTCTCTTATAGATTCATGCTTCATGATGTGAGCTCTTTATGCACACTTAACATCATCCATCTTCATGGGCTTCACCCTAATAGGTAAGTTCAAGTATGTTATATATTTTTTCTTTATATTATTATTCTACTTTGCTACATTAATATAATAAAGGGGGGCACATGTAGTCACATAAAATATCCAAATTGGTAATTTGAGTGTGGCTTGTGACACCCTATCCATAGGTCCTTCTTTCATGCTCTTATGACCTTTATAGACACATTTTCACTCTTTTACAGTCATATGTAGCATTTCAAATAGTCATTATACACTTTATTTCCTAGTCTAATCTTATCCCACCAAGTCTTGAGCTTATAAGATAGGAGCGTCATACCTAGACTATAGTGTCAGAACCTAGGGTGTCTTATTTTTTGTACTCTTATCCATTTGTAATTTGAGCCTAAATAGTCAGTTTCATTTTATTCTTATCCTTCATTATGCCATCCTAACATGAATACATTTGATATATGACTAACTATTCCCTATAAAATCCCATCGAAAGTTCATTTACAAAAGGAGGTGACAAATCTTACAAAGCAAGAAAAAATACAAACAAAGCACTAAGGCAAATGTCCCTATTCTCTACATATTATCACCCAACATGACTGAAAACATATTCAAACCCTCATAATAGACCCTAACCACCTCAATCACTCTCAATTTGTAATTTTTTCATATATGTCACACTATTACATAAAGCACATTAGGTGGGTGAACTACATATGGCTTGATCCCTCTTTAGAGTATTGGTATGTAGACAACATGTCTACACAAGGGGTGTGGATAATATGTTCAATGCATCTTACACACATTAACCCCCCATTTTCAAGTGATTCAAATATTATTTAAAAATCATGATGGATGGTTAGGGTTTGAGGATTAAATCATCTCTATAATGAGCTCCATTGATATCCACCACTCAATATTTCATAGGCATGCTCACATAGGAAAAACACAAAGAACCCAAAAAGTTTAGGTTTCTATGACTAGTTTGGACAATAGTGGAAGGAGTAGATAACATTTATAGAGTACAAAGTGTCCTATTTTTTTTAGTCCTATCCATTCACCAAATGAAATCTAAATTCTGATTTTTGACACTATCTCATTCCTACACAACTAGTTTTAGAAATTTTATCATCCATCTCAATTTGTTTCTAGATAAGTTAAATTTTCTCCTTATTTATTTATATTTTTAGAAAGGTAATAAAAGACATAAATTTTATAAACTAGGACTATAATATTTCAGTATTATTTAATGATTTAATTATCTAGATCCGACTAAAATAGGAATAAAACTCCATTATTCCCAAAAAATTTAAATCAAATTTAGAGAATCTAATTCATGAGTTAAAATTTTTGATAATCTTGTTATATTTAGTGGAATAGAGGTAGAACAAGTTGAATATTTCACAAAATTATATTAGTTGGTGGTTAGGAGCCACCATGGCCTAATAGTTGATCTTTTGATCTTGAAGATAGTATGTTCTAATCTGATTAAATTATGCTCAAAACCTAAGTCTAAACTAAACTAATATGAGTATTTATAATGAATCTAATCTAAGATGAATTGGGAAAAAAAGAGCAAAAAAGGGTAATACATAGAGAATTTTTTTTTTGATCTCTATTTCAAACATGATGACAAAGTTAAAATTTTATTTGAACATGAATTTAACCAATATATGACATGAAGAAGCATAAGCTCAAATATGATCACACATTAGGAAAATATCTAAGGATAGTATGAAAATATGCAAATAAGAATACAATTTACTTTAAGAATTTCACCCCTACAAACAAGTAACATTAGCTCAGATAATAGTAGAGCAAAGAAAGTGAAGTATAACTAAGAACTTAAAAATAATATAAAATTAGTACAAATTAGAATCTCTATATTAAAGATGCACATCCAAAATTCATTAGAACTTTTTAAATTTGAAAATGACACTAGATAAATGAGAGAGAAACCATTATAGAAATTCACACAAGCAAATATGGACAAACTTTTCATAACTCCTTGCTTTGTATTAATTTTCTTAAAAGTTACAAATAGTTTTTGGGATTAAAAACTCTCTCTTTTACAATATGTAATACCTCTTTATAAAGTCCTTTCATAAGGTATGCTAGTTAGTCATGTCTAATATTAAGGACAGCAACCCTTTTACAATATTTTAAAAACCTTTTATATATTCTAAAATGACTAAACCATGGGCAATGTGGTTTACAAATTGCACATGCCTTATACAAAATAATATCCTCTTTTTAAAAATATACAAGATTAATCATAAAAAGAATATTCCTAATTCAACTAAACTAAATTTGGGATCCTTATGTTGATGTATTCTTCTACCTTCCCTACAAGATTTTCATTCTATAATGCTTTTCATTGATCAGATAGAGATCAACAATATGTCTCATGAAAAATTACTTTTCTTGCTCTTATAGGTCCTTGAGATCCTTCTCATCCCTTTCCAAATCTTGTTTAATGCTCCTAACATCTCCTATCTTTTCCTTTAATAATAAAATTAGGCCCATGATCTTCTTGTTATCAACCCCATTTTCCTTTGTCCTTGATTCCTCACTTCCTTCATGAATTGAATAGTTTTTATTTAAACTCTTCATTTGTTAATAGGCATAAAAGATGATGTATGTTTGGGTCTTTGATCAAGTTGTCCACTTGTGTAACATTTTATCTTCTTGATATTTTAGGTCCCTATAATTGTCTTCCATATGCTTGGACTAGCTACTTAGGGCCTTGATCTTATCAATTAATATATCCATAGCCATATTCAAGTAGGGTAAGCTGACTGTCGTAAATTTAGAGATTTGATTTTTAGTTAAAATCTTGATCAAATCCCTTACTCGGTAGCTCAAAGCCTAGTATTGGCCAAATTAGCATATAGCCATAGTAATTTGTTTATTTATTAAATCCTAACTGATCTTGATTGAATTGAAAGATTCAAACAAATCAGCCATGGTGTCCTCAAATTGCCTGAATATGTCTTCTTGGATTGACAATATGGCTTATTATTTCAAATTATTGTTTTTTTGAAAGATGCCTTTAATAATTATTTATAACTAATATTATTGATCTTGAGCCATTTCAAGAACATTTTCCTCAAGTATTGGGTCCTCACCAAGATTTTTTCCTCTAACTAGAGTCAATCCAACAAAAGTTTGTACTTTTTGGAAAGTGAACTCCTCTCCACCATTCATGTCCTTCTTCTCAGTTACTATATATAAAATGGTAGTTTTTGGGTCAATTTTGACACCAAATAAATACTGTGTCACCTTTGCAGCTGAGGTCTCCATTTTTACTCCACTTGATTCTCCTACAGTAGCCATCCCTTTCTCTTCTTCCTTTTTCAAGGAAACTATCCATGGCTTGACCTCTTCATGAACTAGGATATTGATTACTTTCATCATTTCCCAAGGATGTCATGTAGTAGTTAGCTTTTGTAATTTTCCATAGATGAACCATTTAGGAATGGTTGGACCTTGAATAAATTTCTCTTCACTGAATAGATTGATTTCACTTAAATGATGAGTGAAGGTCACCTTGGGATTATTAGTTTTAACTAGGACAATGACTAACTCTACCTTTCTTTTGGGGTTGTTTATAAGGACTATATCCAATAATTTCTTCCCATTTTATTCCTTTACTTTTATTTATTCATTATATGACTCATAGGCTAATGATAGAATTTTTAAGGCATCTTTAATTGTCTCACCAGGGTCTAATGCTACCATGTGAACCTCTTTAATTAGTGATCCTTGTTCTTCTACCTAGGTTGAAGATGATGTTGTTTCATCAAGCATTTTATCCTCTAGCCTTTACTCAATTTGTGCCTCAATTCTAAAGTCTATCTTTAGATATGCTATTGGAGGTCTAAAAGGTGTACCACTTAGTAAATGGTATTTCCTTGGTCCCAATTACCATTTGTATTCACTCCTTTTTTTCTCCCTCTACATTCTAGACTCTAGATTGATGTTGTGCCTTTTAAATCTAATGGTGACCTCAAAGAATGAATAGGATTTGGTTTATATGGAATTAAAAGGACCAGGCTAGTGATCATAAGGGATATTGATCCCCTTGGCCATTAGATGCTCTTGACTCTTCCATGAGGATCCCAGTACCTTCACTCATTAACTTGGATATTGAAGGAGGTCCTATGTTTATAACTAGACTCAATGTTGTCCAATTGTGAGATAATAGTCCTTACTATGGTTATGGGGAGGGTTTGAAGTATCCCCTTCCTTTTAGTTTTTCACAAACCATTTATTTCATTACATAGTTGATAAGCCACCTCCTACTCTACTAGTTTGATGGGCACTTTGATAGACAGTCTAAGTAGGGTGTATTGTATTCCTTCAATCATAATCATTATACAATAAAGATATAACTAGATTTCTCCCATGACCTTAATGGAATTTTTGGTCAAGGCGTTGGATCTTGACATTAGATTCTTAATTATGGCCTCTATTAGGGTTGGATAAATATAGTCACAAATGAAGTAGATGTGGTCCCTATATTTAAATATGTGTAACTTTTAATAGTATTGGAAGACTATTTGTGTCCCATTAGCTTACCATTCCCTAAGTTTTGAGATCTTTGTGTTACAAATCAAGGCATCCAAGAGGTATGACGTAATGAATAATTGGTTCTTATTTCTCTTCTTGATTGGAAAAAAATTTCTACTTAAATAGGTACTAATGACTTCACCAAGAGGAGGGGTGACTTGTTTCTCAATCATAAATTAGACTAAGGGCACTCAAATTTTATCCACATAAGTAGTGGTTAGAATTACACATTACCTATTCATCATAGTCATGATCATCCTAATTCATGGTTTGAATTAACCAATGGGGATATTGCCATTGAAATTAGAAAACACTTGGTTTCAACAATATAACCATAGGGAAAGGTTGTTCATTAAATCATTATACTTGGCCCAATTATTTATTTTGGTTTGGTTTATTGGGGCTTATGAAGCTTGTAATATTTTTTGAATGCTATAAGAGAGATGTAAGCAATTTTTTTAAAACTACCCACATGAATAATCATGCCCTTATATATTTTTGTCTTTAAAAATAAGAGAGAGAATGTCTATACAATGTAGTAATTTAGGTTTTTCTACAACATAATAGAGACATATCATTTGAATGGAAACTATGTCATAGTAGAGCCTCTTTTCATACATGTTCTTCTCTTCTTCTCTTATGATGGACTGCTGGTTCTCAATTATCCAAAATAAGATCGACTAGTTAGTGTCCCATATATTTAGAGATATGGAATAAAATTATGTGTCCTTAAAAATCCTCCCTTATAAATATAAATTTAAATAGATCTCCACATCTTCCCTTGAAACACATTTTCTAGCTATCATGGTGGTGAATTTGTCAAATTGCTTACTAGTGGATCATAATTTATTCCTAGATTGAAATATCCTTGCACAAGAAAGAATATAATCTTACTTTTCTTGATTATGATGATCATAGGGTCAAACTAGAGATTATGGACATGCTTATGGATTTTATGAAGGTTTTTATATGAACTTCATGCCTTATATTGTGTTTAGATCTTTGTATTTATACCTTAGATTTTGTTGGGTCTACAAAATATTCAAATTATCACATTATGCTTATGTGCCTCCAATGTGGCATCACCATGGCATATTTCTTATTAATATATAAAATATGTTAATTTATCACTTTTATACATGTGTCAATATTTTATTGGTTATGGGTCATTTAAAAATCCTACCTCATTTTGCACCATTAGATCTATTTATATGGTTTATCAAATTTCATTGTTCTTGACCAAGGAGGTTAGACACCATTGAATGTTTTGTATATTTCCAATGGTTGTGACACTTATCACATCCACTTCCACATTCATCTTGGTCTTCATTGAGATTTTAATGCCAATCTCACATTGTCAAATTATTTGTACCTAGATGAATGCACTTTATTGATCTTGATCTACTTAATTATACCCTTTGTTCCATAGATCATCTATCATAATGTGTATGCTCATTCACATTTAGTCGATCCTTATAATATTCTCAAGTTTTAATTTTTGTCTTATGATTATCCCACATGTCATCTTCATGTCATCTTCATGTTCATCCATAAGGTTTTTTGACTTTTAAACTTTCATCATGCACCATTGTATCTACACTCTATCGAATGTTGTGACACTTATCACATCCACTTCCACATTCATCTTGGTCTTCATTGAGATTTAAATGCCAATCTCACACTATCAAATTATCTGTACCTAGATGAATGCACTTTATTGATCTTGATCTACTTAATTATACCCTTTCCTCCATAGATCATCTATCATAATGTGTATGCTCATTCACATATAGTCAATCCTTATAATATTCTCAAGTTTTAATTTTTGTCTTATGATTATGCCACATGTCATCTTCATGTTCATCCATAAGGTTTTTTGACTTTTAAACTTTCATCATGCACCATTGTATCTACACTCTATCGAATCTTGATTTGAGAGATGGAATGCCATTGGTTGTTTAATATTATTTCATTTATTTTAAAACACTTGTCACCTAATAACTTGTTCTAGGGATTTAAATTATCAACATTGATCTCATACCATTAGATCACCTTTGGCTAATCAATTGTGCTCTGTCAGATCATTTTTTGTTACATACCATTGGATATTTAGCAAGGTTCCTATAATGGTGACACTTGTCACCTTCTTACTTATTTTGGGGATCTATTGAAACCTTGACTTAGAACTTGTTATTAGATCAATCTTGCTTGAGAAAATGTGTGTCATTAATCTTATAGCCAATACAAATATCATGTCAGGCTTAGGAAATATAAAGAACTTAGGTTAAATATTTTAAACTAAGGTTTTAATCATGTTGATAAACATGGTAAAACCTTTGGATAAAGTATTTAGGATAAGTTATAAAACACAATGAAATGGATCCCGTGAATGATAAAATATAAGTCATAAAGTTTTATCTTAGGGATTTTATTGTATTCATAAATATAATTAAAATTTTAGGATAAAGGTTTATGAATTATCTATGATATGATAAAAAGGGACCCTACATTAGTTAGATCATGCCAATAATAAAATAGACCAAGGGGTCATGAGACATAAAGAGATCAAGCATAATATTTTTATACTAAGGTTTTATTATGTGGAAAAACATGACCAAGCCTTAGGATAGAAATTAATCTATGTCCATGACATGAATAAGTGTTTCTATGTAAATTATTTCCATGCAAATTTAAATTTGATTCAAAAGGGAACTAGGTTAAAACATTAGATAGGTTTTTAACATGAACTAAAATAGTTTTAATTAATTTTTGATAGGACAAAGGCTTGTCAAAGATCAGTTTAATATTGAAGCATAAAACCCTAAGCATGTCCATTCCCAAATGGGATTCCATTGAACCTATAATATAGAAACACATGCAATAATCATTAGCAATATTAGAAGGGGAAAAATAATGATCATTTGAATATATGTCATTTAGTGCACATGATAACCATGTCTGCATGATATTATGATAAATATAATGTGAAAACATGCTAATGGTACTCTAATAAAGTGATTTTATAAATTTAAGGTACAAATTTGTATAATTTTAAACAAACATCTCCATTTTCAAAAATGGGGGTATGTTGACCTCAATATTGACCTCTTCTTAGAGATCAAGGAATCTAGATAGGTAGAAATTTTATGAAATTTGAGGGATTTGTATTTTTTATGGATGCCACATATCAAACTATGAGAGCTCATAATCTTCAAAATACATAATTTTTTTTAAAGGGCTAGGTTCCAAATAATGTGATGATAGCTCCTGTCCTAATCTTGTGCATGATAAATCAAAGCCCAATTATGTTCCTACTAATGATCCTATAGCCATAAAAAATTATAAGAACATTAGGATGAAAACATTAGTCTTTTTATTATATCTAAATCATCATAATTATGAAAACCCAAGGTTCAAGACAAATCAAGATGATCATTCCAGCTTTGATTTTCAAATTTCAAGTTTTTGTAACTTTAGACTTCCAAGGTGACCTTAGATTATTTTATTAATAAATGTTTTATGGATTAATAAGGTTCAAAGGGACATGAATAAATATTTTTGAAAAAAATGGCCCCTATTTTGAAAATTCAAAATGGGGTGTGTGTGTTAGGGCTAAGAAAAGGTGACTAATAACGGAAAATACTATTGAGTATTTTGAGAACCTAGAATTTTAGTAATCCACCATGAAAAAAAATTAGTTACAGAAAGAAATAATAAGTAATACAAGATATCAAATATAATTTTAGTCATATAAAATGTCAAAATTGGTAGCTTGATGTGGCTTGTGACACCCAACACATAGGTCCCTCTTGCTTGCTCTCATCAAATTTTTAGGCACCTTTTCACTGATTCCCAATCATCCATGACTTTATAGATAGTGATTACACCTCCCATAGGATAATTTTCCTATGAAAATTCCATCCCCATAATTCACATAACCTCAATACAATATCACCCAACATGAAATATAGCACTGAACCCTAGGGTGTCTATTTTTGGCACTCCTGTCCAAGTGCATTTTTAGCTTTAATGGTCATTTCTTTTTGGTTCCTAACCTTCTTGTTATTGGCCTAATATGAATAAACTTGATGCATTACCAATATATCTCTATAAAATACCATTAAAATTTCATTTATAAGGGGTTATAAAATATCACAAAGCAAGCAAGACTACAAGTAAGACTATTTAAGCTTATTTTCCTATTCTTTGTATATAGCCATCCAATACAGCTAAAAGCTTGTTCAAATCCTTACACTAATACCTAACTACCTCAAGCACACCTAGTATTATAATTTTTCATCTTCATACACATAATTTAACAAAGCACATCAAGTGGGATAACTACATATGACTTGATCCCACTTTAGAGTATTGGTATGTAGGTATCGTGCCCACATTAGGGGTCTAGATACATGTTTAATGCATCTTAAACACATTAAACCCCCCATCTTTATCAAATTTTGCCAAATAATAATGGATTATAGGGTTTAAATACTAAATCAGATCTATAGGGATTTTTATACACATCCATCATCTAAAATTTCATAGGCAAACTCACACAGGGATAATGAACAAAACCCAAAAAGCTCAGGTCTCTTAGGCAATAGTGGCAAAAGAGGACTATAGATCCAAAACACAGGGTGTCCTTTTTTGGTTCTCTTATACTTTCATAAAAAAAATCTATATCCTAATTTTAAATACTATCTTAGTCTTGAAAAACAAATTTAAGACCCTATCTCAGCTATCTCAGTCTATTTTCAACTAAGTCTTATTTTCTCCATCTTTATTACTATTTTTAGTAAGGTTTAAATTGAAATTAAATTATTAAAATTAGTTGATTAATTATCAAAATAATATTTAGTAATTTAATTTAATCATAACCTTACCTAAATTAGTAATAATATTCCCATATTCTCATAACTGTTGAATCATTTGGTGAACGTCACTTACTTCATTCACGCATAAAAACCCTAGAAACCTTAAGGTAAATTGGTTGCTGATTTTTAAAATAATTTTCTAATTTTTATTACATATTTTAAATGTTAAATTAAATTTTTATTTTTAAATTTACATTATTAATTTTAAAAATAATTTATTTCAAACCTTAGTTCAATGTACTAGGTCCTTTTAGCGTACAAAACCCTATAAACCCTAGCAATAATTTCTTGATAATTTTATAAATATTTTTATGATTTTTTACCTACATATCTAAATAAAAAACTCACTTTAAATTTTAAAATTCCTTAATAATTTTTTATATATCATTTTTCAAAACCCTAGTTGAACATACTAAGTCCCTTTACTTCTTGAGGTATCACCATACATCTAAAATCAAATTTTACATAAAAACAAAAAATGGATCTCACGTATTTACACATATTTATTGCATTTAATACAGATAATAAGACCATACTTAGTAATATCATGTACATGAATAATGAAGTCTACCATATGTTAATACAAAGCTTCATTCTTTGCATTTCATGCTTACTTTTCATAATATGGGATGATATTAAGAGAGTTATTGTTAATCATGATAAGATACCTCTTACCTCACCTCCCTTGGAGACTATATCCCATGTTGATTTATGTTTCATGTTCTATTTTACTCTTTCCCAAGTCACTATCCATCACCAATGAGCCCAATTGACACCCTTTGTCCCTCCACTACCTTGACTTATCGATTATCCTTTATCTCCTCCCGTAGCTATTGCTAGTCCTATAAAAATAGTAGATAATGCAATTAGAGATGTTAATCGATGTGATACCATACCTCCTATACCTCATCAAGAACCCACCACCCACTTATTCCTTCCCATCATAGGCCCAACCCACCCACACAATTATATATCCATAAGGTATATGATATTATTGATCAATTGAGAAACACACAAACTAGGATTTCCATGTTAGAATTTCTTTAGAAAGCCAATGTGTTCAAGGGCGTTCTTTATTACACACTCACTCAGACTTCTATGCCCATTGATTTAGAACCTTCTTATTTTGTATTAGTGGTCAACACATTAAAAATTATTATAGATTAAAAAATACTCTACATTTTATTTTGAGTTTCAGTTGCACGCTCCAAGTTTTGTCCCTACACATTTCAGTTTCAAGGCAATGAAGTTTTTACACACAGCACAGGTGCGAGTTTCATTTTACCTAATTTTTTTCTAAGTATTAAAATCAAGTGGAAGCTACCAAGTGTCATTAGCTGGGATAGATTTTATAATTTCTATAAGTTATGCAGAACATGCCACGTATCTCATAGTAATTAAGTAGAGTGTGATAAGTGTCAGCATCCACATTTCATGTTTCTTATGCATTTCAAAAGCTTATTTCAATAATATTATCTTAGAATCAAGCAGAAGGTACCAAGTGGAAATTATGAAATATTTCAATATTTTTTTCTAAAAATAATGGAAACCACCACGTACCCCTAGCTAAAAGCAGTGAAAGCCACCAAGTGTCAACATCCATAGTTTCTTCATTTTGTTTCATTGATTGATTAAAGATTGTGGTGGGTCCCAGGTTTTATTTTTAAATTTAGTGGAAGCCACCAAGTGTCATCATCTATTTGAATCTAAAATGAGTCCTGAATGTTTCTACAGTGTAGCTAGAGCTCAATGGAAGCCACCACATGTCCCTAGCTAAAGCAATAGAAGCTACCATGCGTCTTTTGTTAAAGATATGTGGAAAGCAACACAAGTCCCTGTTCTCCTTTTGAATCTACTCAGGTGAGAAGTGTTGTGGGTCCCATTTTCTATATGTTGTTAATACTTTTGAAGTAGTGGACTATGATAGATGTTAGCAATGGAGCATTCCTAAGCAATGGCATATAAAGAGTATAAGTTACATGAAAAGTGCCAGGTGTTTTTGGTAAGTGCCATGGAAGTTGCCAAGTGTCATTTTATGGTGTCACCTAAATAATGAGATGGTTTTCAAGTGAAAAATTAGATACTACCAAGTGTGCTCACCCATTTCACAATAGGAAGTGCCCTGTGTATCTCTTTCAGCCAATGAACTTGTAGGGAGACAAAACATTTTAGATCCAAGAAATATCTTTTGTTAGACACTTCCAATTTAGTTAGAGTTCAGTTAGACCATTGGATTGGGAACATGTAGGAAATCTAGAGCTAGTCTAATGCTATAAACATGGGTGTAGAGATCACTAGAATTAGGATCAAAAGATAGAGAGAATTTTCTATGAGAGATTGTTATCAAAATTTTTTAGACTTTCTAGTTGTGGCCAGGAATATCATTTTCCTTTGTTCTATTTTCTTGAGTTAGAAAGTTTGTATAACTATGCATGTATCTATGCCTTTTATGTGACTATAAAATTAATAAGAAGATTTAATTATGTGCCTTTGTTGATGTTTTATGTGCTACTAAAAAAATAATCTAAGTTATGAGCCTTTGATTCCATTGTTTTCATCTTTTAAATTGATCATGCCTTGTTTGCTCTTTAGTGTAATTGAATCTTAAATATAGCTTCTATGTGCTTAGTATTAAGGGTCAAATTAAATTTAGGTGCATCACCATAGTTATATTTTATTTCATTGCATTTGTGTTTCTATTTAATTCGTATTTCTTTCCTTATTATACACTTGAGATAAAGAAGAGCCAGCTTCTTTAAAATATGGAGGTCATTTCAAGTTGCAAGTCCCACATTCTTTAAACTTCCCATTGTTGGTGTTCGAAACAACACAGTTCTAAGCATCAATAGTTTTTGGTATGCTTGATGGGACACCATCTTGAAGTTTCTTTCAAGACTGTATGAACCATAGAGCTACAAGGAGTCAGAGTTGTGTACTAGCAACAAGATCTCAATTTACTATAAATCTAGGTATTCTTTTTCCACCATTTATAACTAGTCCAAGAAGAAGGGTCAATCAGTTTATACCAATACCAAGAGCACTCATGGGAGCACCTATAACCCCAAGAAATTATGAAAGTTGGAACACTTCCAGTCCATTTATTCTCCCAATACCACTAGCCACTTGGGACCCTATTCAAGTAAATGCCCTAAAAGCTCTACCCAAATTTAGTGGGCAACATTTCAAAACACCTGAAGAACATCTGCAAGATGTGTCTGATGTCTATGCCATACATGTTGTCAAATAGCAAAATGTGGCTATAAGATTATTAGTAGCTTTTTTTAAAGCAAAGGCTCTAGAATGGTACCGATCCTTGACTCCAAATACAATATCTACATGGGATCAACTTGGAGATCTTTTCTTTAAAAGATTTGAAGAAAAGGGTGATAAATCTTCTTTGTTGCAATAATTGATTACTATCCAAAGTGCACCACAAGAAGCAATGATTGACTTCAATTCAAGATTTCAAAATACTTGGAGAGAATTCCTGCTATAGCAAGACCATTACCAGGTATGGCTATAGTATTTTGCCTTAAAGCTTTAAATTCAGATATATCTGTAATGATTTAGTCACTTGGACGTCAGACTCTACTAGAAGATTATGACTTTGTAGTCAGAGTTGAAAATAATTTAATAGATGCTGGAAAGTTGCCCCTAAGGCCTCCCATGCCCATGTTTTCAAAGATTACCTTACCTATGCCTCAAGAAGCCCCTAATCCCATAGCCCCACCTGTGTTTATGTATCCATATCCTCAACAACTTGCTAAAGAACTTGTCCCTACCTAGTCATCTAAGATGGATGATATCAAGAACATCTTAAGGACATTTCCTAATGAGTTAATTAACATAAAAATATAGAAAAATCCTTATCCTAAACCCAAATATCAAGGCTACCAAGGAAATAGATTTTCACCACAGCCAAACTAGTATTAGGGTTCTCAAAGGCAAACTAACCCTCATCTAGCAAACCAATTAGTTATTGTCCCTACACCCTCAAAAAATGTTCCCCCTAATACAAATAGGGAGATTGTTCAAGGGAAAAATAATAATGTAGATGGCACCAATGCCCGGTGTTTCCCTTGTAATAATTCTCATACGCCTAGAGATTGTCCCATGGGTAATCTACAACAAAAGGTAGTAGAGCAAAGAAGAATGGATGGACAATTTGCAAGTACTATTGACACTCAAGCATACCAATCTTCTGTTATGCAAAATTTACTCTTGATGGCTCAGATGCAAGGGATGTCCTTACAACAAGAAGAAGAAATAGCCCCTGAACATGCTTTGTTTTCATGGGTTGAAGATGAAGAGTCAGTATTCTTGAATGAAGCTTCCACTTCCAAGAAGCTAGTAGTATAATCAGATTACTACACTAGAGCCAAAAAAGGATGATGAAATAGCTTGAAGTCACAAATAATGAGACTATGGGACCTCCTCCATTTCAAAGTCATCAAAACACAACCACTAGACAAGAATTGCATCAGCTAATGCAGAATCAAGTAGTTCCAGGACAAGTTCAAGAAAAAGCAAGGTATCCTTATTTTGCAAGAACCCAAACTCTAAGACCGATGGATGTGGTGGATCAACTGAAGAGGACCCCAGCACAAGTGTTAATATGGGATATATTAGCTATTCCTGAACAAAAGACACTATTACAAGAATCTTTGCAAGGTCAAATAGTGCCTAAACATACTAGCACCAAAGAAGGACCTATTGATAAAGAAAAGCTTAAGGACACAATTCCTCTATAGACAGTATCCCTTTTGAACAATGTAGTAGAGATAACTAAATCCAAACTAGATCCCTTCTATTTGACTCTGATAGTTGAAAAGAGACTATTGCATAATGCGATGATAGATTCAGGGGCTAGTACTATAATAATGCCTAAGCAAATAGCAGATGATTTAAAAATAAAATATGAGCCACTTACTAGAGGAGTCATGTAGTTGGATGGCAAATCAGTGCAAATAATAGGGAGAATTAAACAACTCCCATTGCAATTATATACTTGCCCCAATATAATTGTCAATCAAGATGTAGTAGTCATAGATATACCCCATGTATTTGGCCTATGTTTATCTAGGGATTTCACAGCCAAGATAGGATTGGTCTCACCTCATCATAAAAACCAAATATTGTTCAAAGATGAAAATACTATCTGAACCATTATCTAAGGATCACATCACCAATGAACCAACCTCAAAATTAGAAGTAGCTTATGCTATGCTAAATAAGGAAGAAAAGGTCTTTGTTGAAGAGATGGGTGACTGGACTAAACATGACCAAGAAGAGGAAAATAACCATTTGTTAGCTATGATGCATAGTGATCCATATGGAAATTATGACTCTACTGATCTAGGCACTTATGTCATATTTTATGAAGATCATGAAATTCCAAATGTTTTAAGGGAAGAAATGCCAACTACTCAAGAATCTGAAAAAGATTTAGAAATTTGGATCTTAAATTTTGATGGGGCTAGAAGTAAAAGTGGTGTTGGAGTAAGAATTTGTCTTGTTGCTCCAAATGGGGAGAAAATTTTGAGAGCTATCTGTTTCCAATTTGCCTGTACAAATAATGATGTTGAATATGAATCCTTAGTACATGGGCTCATATTAGCCAAGAAAAAAGGAGTAAATAATTTGATAGTAAAAGGAGATTCAGAATTAGTGGTGAAGCAAATTAGGGAAAAGGCAATAGCCAAAAATGTAAGGATAAAATCCTATAGACATAGAATTTGGGACTTAATAGAAGATTTTGAAGCTTTTAATATTGAAGTAGTTCCTAGAACCCAAAATTTTGAAACTGATAAGATGGCACATATTAGCTCACAGTTTGACCCAGCCACTGGTTTATTAATTAACAATGAGTCAGTAAAAGTTATAGTATGGCCAACTATCCCAGACAATAATGAGAATTGGCAAGTATTTGAAAATGATTCTCAGGTACTCTCATTCTTGCAATAATTAAGGGAATTTAGTAATCAATTGCAACCCAAAATTGAAGAGGCATATGGAGACCAAGTTATACAATTAAAGACTAATAAGCTTCCCAAAGGCTTGATCACTTTAGAAAACCGATTTGATCTAGAAGATGTAGGCCTAGAGAAGAAAAGGTTCCAAGTAAATAAAGTAGATTATTCTGTAATAGAGGTGAGTGAAGGGAGAAAATTTAAAATTGGAAATTTTGCAACTCAAGAGGAAAGGGAAAGACTAATTGACTTGTGTAAAAGATATGACAGTGTCATAGCCTAGAGCTATGAAGATATTCATGGATATAATAAAGACATCATTCAGCACACAATAAAACTGACTGAGGGATCTAAGCCAGTCAGACAGAAGTAGAGGCCAGTAAATCTAAGGATTAAACCTCTAATTGTGGATGAGTTGTAAAAACTTTTAGATTCTAAAATAATTTTTCCAATCAAACACTGAACCTGGGTATCCAATCTAGTACCACTTAGGAAAAATAATGGTTACATAAGACTCTGTGTGGATTTTAGAGACTGGAATAGAGCATCTCTAAAAGATCACTATCCCCTACCCTCTATGGAACAAATTTTACAAACTGTGGCTAGATCAGAGAGATTTTCCTTGCTAGATGGTTTTTCTAGATACAATCAGATTTGGTTGGCTGATGAAGACCAACACAAGACTACATTTACTACCAAATGGGGAACATTTGGATATGCTAAGATGCCATTTGGCCTATCAAATACTGGAGCCACTTTTTAAAGAGCTATGGATGTAGCATTTGGGGAACTTACAAATAAAATCATCCTAATTTATCTTGATGATCTCATTATTTTTTCCTAGAATGTTGTTGATTGTTTTGATCATCTAAAATCTATTTTTAAGAAATGTCAAGAATTTGGAATATCCCTGAATCCCAAGAAGTGTATCTTTGCAATACCTCAAGGTAAATTATTGGGACATATAGTATCTAATGGAGTCTCCATAGATCTAGAGACAGTTGCAGCCATCATGAACTTACTCCTACTAGTGAGTAAAAAAGTAGTTTAGTCTTTTTTGGGGAAAATTAATTTTGTCAGTCAGTTCATATCTGACTTTGCAGGCTTAGTGAGACCAGTGACACTCTTGTTGAAGAAGGACCTATTATTCAAATGGACTACAAAATGAAGACAAGCCTTTTAGTAGGTCAAAAAAGCAATTTCGATGGCTCTAGTACTTAGAAACCCAGACTTTTCTATGCCTTTTATAATGTATGTCTATGGAGGATAACTCAGTATTGCTGTTGTCTTAACACATAAAGATGATAGATAGGAGGGAGAACACCCAATATCCTTTTTCACAAGGACTCTTAGGGAGTATGAAACCAAATATAAATTTGTGCAGAAATAGTCATATGCTATGGTAAAAGCCCTCAAGAAATTTAGGCATATAGTATCAAGAAGTAAAATTCCGATACTTGTGGCTCACCCAAGTGTCAGAGAATACATTACAGAGGGTGAAATTATTGAAAAAAGAGCAAAATCGATAACAAAGATCCTTGAGTATGATGTAGAGGTCAAACCCACTAAGTTATTTAGAGGTAGGGGGTTGTGCCAATACATGACTCAAGAGCTTATAAAGATGATACCTAAAGAAACAGATTAAGAAATAGAGAGGGAAAGTGTATTGAGGATACAAGAAATTAATCAGAACTCTTGGGTCACAAACAAGATCCATTTTATGAAATATGGCATTTACCCAAGAGATCTCTCTTAGCACAAGAAGAGATATTATAGGCAGTGAGGGATCCATTTTGTTTTAATTGAATAAGTCATTTTTAGAAGAAATACTGATGGCAAACTTTTAAGATGCGTAGAGAAAGATGAGGCTAAGAAAATACTACATGAAATGCACCATGGAGTTTTAGGGGGACATTTTTCTACAAGAACCACAGCTATAAAGATAAGTGAGGTAGGTTATTTCTAGCCCACTTTATTTACAGACTATTATCAATTGGTAAAAAGGTGCCAATCTTGTAAATATTATGTGGGGATGAGAAGGAATGCAATAATGCCCCTTAGTCCTATAATTGTTAATGAACCCTTTACTCAATGGGGTCTTGACTTCATTAGAATGGTAAATCTAGTGTCGAGTATGGGTCACAAATAGATTCTAACTACCATAGATTATTTCACCAGATGGACTAAGGAAGTGCCACTCAAAGAAGCAATAGAAAATGTGATCCTAAAATTTCTAGGGAGTATCACTACTCATTTTGTGTCTCCTCGCACCATAATTTTAGATAATGCTAAAGCATTTTTAGAGTCTAAAGTATCTAACTTTGCATTAAATCATGGAATCTATGTAAAAACCTTCTCTAATTATTACCCTTAGGGTAATGGTTTAGTAAAATCAACCAACAAGAACCTGATTAGACTCATCAAGAAAATAGGGGCTAATCATCACAAAGAGTGGCATAAAGTGCTTAATATAACACTGTGGGCTGATAGAATTACACCTAAGTAGGTGATGAAAATGTCCCCATATGAATTGGTCTATGACAAGCCTACTGTAATGCCTATAAGCTTGGAGATTCCTACTATCCAATTGTTGAAATAGTTTTTAATTAAGGAAAATGGCCCCATGTAGGTTAGACTTGCTGAACTCTTAGAAGTTAAAGAAAAGAGGGATGCAACACATGATTCATTAATAAAGCATCAAAAAATAATTAAAGAATGCTTCAATAAAAGGACTTCAAATCCCCATTTTGATGTAGGCTCAATTGTTTGGAAATGGGATGCAAGAGCTGCCAAGCCAGGTGAACATACTAAATTTGAAGCATTGTGGATTGACCCCTATAAAATTCACGCATGTAGAAAAAAAAATTCTTTTGAACTAAAGAAAATGGAAGGTGAACCTAAAGAGATTCCTATGAATGGGATCTACCTAAAACATTTTAGTTAAGCTATGTCTCTAATGTATTATAGTTATATAGTTTCCCTTTCCTTGTTGCTTTGTTTTCCCATTTTCTTTCCCACTCTTTTTTTTTTAATAAGTGTTCTTTGAACACATGGCTGTAGCTCAGAGTTTTTTTTCAAAATTTTCAAAACTCTTGACACATTAAATCTCTCTCAAATCTCCAACATTCCCTAAAGTACCTTATGCAACCATTTCATGATGTGTCTGACTCACTGTCCAAAGTAGATTCAATAAGATTTGTTAATGTTTATCTAGTTTTAATGCCATTTTTGAGACTTGATGGGTCATTAAATACCCCATAACAAGAGTTAAAGATTAACAGTGTCTCAAAAATTCCTACGTCTACTAGAAAATCCTTGTTACCTATAATTTCACCTCATAAGCAAACCTTCTTAGTGAAAGTATGTTCCCTATTGCAAAGTTCCATACCTATTACCACAATTCACTTTTTACAAGTATAGGTATAGATATGGAGGGAGCACAATTTTCACAACAAGGGTCTAGGATTTATGAATCCCTTGATAAGTTTCTCACAAGCAAATCATATGCTTCAACCCCTGCACAACCCTTAAAGACCTATCTATGGACTAGAGTCCCTGAAGTTGGTTATGCAAATGACCCAACAAAGGTGAAAGATTTTGTAGATGGAATCATTGACCAATTCCTTCACAAGCCTATCAAATCTCTAAGAGAAGGAGCACATCAAATATGTCTTGAAAGGGCCAAGGTTAGACAATAAAAACATTTAGAATGAGGATATGGACTTCCCAACTCACACAATTCATTGTCCCAAGTGTTTATCCATGCCCTGACTTGGTTGAAATATGTGCTAAATTGTTTCATGTGCCCTCAAATTCTATATGATAGGGTTCATTAATCTTGAAAATTACACCAAAAGATATCAGATACATGTTGGCTCTATATCATGACTAGACAACCACATTTCCCACCATTGCCAAAATGCAAAAAATGTGGGCAAACATCAATACTCAATTGAGGTTTCTAAAATCAAAATTGCAATTAGGTGATGATGATACCACTGTGCCAACACTGCCAACATCAAGAGCACAATTTGTACAGGCTAGCCAAGAGGTACTTTCTATGATGGCATTCATTTTCAGAATGAAAGATGATATAACTATCTATGAAGAACAAATGGCCATCCTCTTTAGATTAAAAAATGTTGACAAGACTCAAGAGTATCAACTTGATTTCTCTAAGTAGATTACTTATTCAATGGTTAAACAACTCACCTAGTTCAAATCTAAAGGGATTTTTAGGTATTCCTCTTATCTATTTTACTTTATGTTGTATCAAAATTTTGGCATCTTTTCCCAACACATGCATCTAAATATGTATGACCCAAGCTTTGGTCTACATATGACCATTCCTGTGTCTGCATGGACACATATCTTGTTCAAAACTAGTGACCCATATGAATTTTGGGAGCTTTTTATTGCCCCTAATTTTTATCATCTGAGCCTAGAATTGGTTGTAAATAGATTGACTCTAAGTGTTTCAGACCTTATGACCAATTGCACTATTCCTTTTGATTAATTTTTTAGATCTCATCATACTATTATTAGAGTCCATGGTTTTAGTGGAGAACCCATGTTGCTACCTAAGATTTTGACCCTTAGGTTAGCATTCTTAGAGGTCATTGGGAAAGTGTCTATGGTGGATAATGAATATGGCATGGGTAAGAAAAAGAAGAAAATGTATGATGTTCCATGGGTAACAAACAACATGGCCCTAGAGGTCAGAGATGTTGAGCTCATGTTCCTGAGAAAGCTAGCCTTCGTGGGTTTCTTTCTAATTGAAGATAAATGGGGATATGACCCAAATGGTTTCATAACTTTATGGGTCAAGAATAATAAGGTTACTACTAGAATTACACATGAGGGCCATCCTTTTTGGGAAAATAGAAGAAATCCTAGAGAAGATATTCCTAATTTTTATGTAAAATTGATGGATTTGCCCCTTCAAGAGGATAGGCCATGGGAAACTTTTTATGTTAAGTAAAGGGAGTTCGATCCTAAAATAAGAATGACTTCTGGTTTAAGAAGAGCATTAAAGAACAAAGACTAGAACACTGAGAAAATAGAAGCCTATTGGAAATATAGGCAAGAGATTTGTGAGACAACTCACTCTTTTGGAAATGTGGATTCAGATGAGAAATGGGAAGAACTCTGGGATGAATGTCATCTATCTCCAATCTCTAGCCCTGATACAAGAAATTTATAGACATAGGGTGGAGAGTTAGCAGCTAGAGTAGAATCTAGTCAAATATTGTAGACCCTAGGGTAAAGCTCAGCTACAATCATTGTAACTATTTGGCCCCAATCCCTTAGTACCATTGAAAAACAAAAGAGTGTGGTATCTTGACCATAAAAAGCTTCTCCATCAGTGTCAGCCCTTAGGGTTCCCAGTTTTACACAATCACCACTAGAAATAGTAGTAAATGTTGAAGAGAAGGGAGCATAGCCAGAAGAAGAAACACCAAGGAAACATAAGAGGCTGAGGTTTCAAATTGATTTAAATGAAATGGTAGAACCCTCACAACACCAACTATAGAGTACTTCAGTTGCTCCTTAGGTAAGTGTTGTTTCTCCTTCTTCTCAATCTCCCTCTTCTCTTATAGGGGTGACATTTCCATTTGGACAAATAATAGCCCCTGCCACCTCTATTGTGCCCATTTCTCATTTTTCCCATCTATCCATACTCAAGCCACATCACTTCCTCATTTTTCCCCCTCTATCCCAAAGAAAGTACCTCCTCAAATTTCCCCTAGCTAACATTTGGTTATTCCATATGGCTTGCCACAATGTTATCCTTTCATGTCTGGGCACATTGCCTCTCCTTCTACCTTCCAAACTCAAGTAGATGCTACTAAGAAGGCTAAGGAAGCTCGAATGGAGAAAAAGAGGATCAAAGATAATAAAGCCCTAGCTACACCACATATGAGGTCACATTTTGACCCAATCCAGTAGCAGCTAATGGTGACCCATTTGTCACCTAATGTAGTCCAACCAAATGAGCAAATGCAACCCAAAGATTATACAATGAACATAGTGGCTATAGATATGTCCCTTTTTAAACCACAAGAGAGGGTTGAGCTACTAAATGAATCCACTTCTATAGTAGTAAATGATTATTTAAAAGTATCAAAGAAGCTATAGAAGATGGAGGTTGATCTAGCCCAAGAGAAGGCAAACTATAGTGTTTTGAATACAGAAATCAATACCAAGAATAATGAAATAGAGAGTCTCAACAAATAATTGCAAGATACTATTTGTTTTTAGACTCACCAAGTTATTTAGGCCCAAAATGATTCTTGGAAATTAGGGCTAATGTAGGTGAAAGATGTAGTGACAACTTTAAGGCGGGAAAAGGCAACATTACAGGAAAAATGTGAGGAAATCCTACTACAAGTCACTCAACTTCAATAGAAGATACTAAATGAGCAGAACAATACTGCTACTATAGAGGCCCAAATTCAAGCTAAGTGATAAATGATAGAAAAATGGACACTTGAGTTGGCTAATAGGCCAAAAAATGTAGGGGTTTTGAATCTAGTTGAGGAGATTTATGTATCAATATGGAAAATAATCTCTGAGGAGATTATTCAGCTCAGACCTCTCTAACCTTTCTCCTAAATGCACAAAAATTGTCCAAAAAGGTGGAGAATTCATTTGAAGCCACTCTATCCATTATCTCTATGAGAGTGTTTGACTCTCAAATGCTGCTACAAAAGCTATATGATGCAACTGATGGAACATTATCAGAAATAGGGATTAGTGACAGAATGATCACTTCTAAAAGAGTGAATGAAGTTCTCAGTTGTAACTCTATAGAAACTAAATGTGAAGAGCTTATAGATGTGGTGAAAGAAGGAATCAAAGACATGAAACAACACATTAAATATATGGTGAAATTGGGCATTCCATCCCCTTTTCTTGATAGCAACACTGTGTTGATGGTTGATGAAATTAAACCTTTATTGTTAGCCAGGCAAAGTGATTAGTTAGTTTTCTAGCGATTAATAGATGATTCATCAGTGCCTGAAGTGGAAGCTATCTTGATGGCCATGTCCTAGCTTGAATTCCAATTGAAGGCTATAGTTCATATTTTGCAAAAAAATTCACACAAGGATATCATCAACCTTGATTTAGCCTTCCACAAATTACAAAATAAGCAAGGATTATCTGATGATGAGTGGTCTATTTATTGAAGTTGTGAAGTTTTAACACATAGTGTGGGAGTTGTGGATTATTTTTTGAGTAGGCTCAAAAGTCCTTGGGGTCACCAATAACTATCGAGTAAAAATTAATCTACATTTTATTTTGAGTTTCAGTTGCGTGCTCCACATTTTGTCCCTACACATTTCAGTTTTGAGGCAGTGAAGTTTCGACACACATCATGGGTGCGAGTTTTATTTTGCCTAAATTTTTTCTAAGTATCAAAATTGAGCTGAAGTTCCCAAGTGTCATTAGTTGGGACACATTTTATAATTTCTATAAGTTACATAGAATGTGCCACGTATCTCGTAGTAATTTAGTAGAGCACGACAAGTGTCAGCATCCATGTTTCATGTTTCTTATGCATTTTAAAAGCTTATTTCAATAAGCTTCTCTTAGAATTAAGTGAAAGGCACCAAGTGGCAACTATAGAATATTTCAATATGTTTTTCTAGAAACAATGAAAGCTTCCATGTGCCCCTAGCTAAAAGTAGTGAAAGCTGCTAAGTGTCGACATACCCAGTTTCTTCATTTTGTTTCATTGATTAAGTAAAGACTGTGGTGGGTCCCAAGTTTTGTTTTTAAAGTTAGTTGAAGTTGCCAAGTGTCATCACCCATTTGAATCTAAAATGAGTCCTAAATGTTTCTACAGTGTACTAGAGCTGAAAGCCATCATGTGTCCCTAGCTAAAGCAATGGAAGCTACCACATGTCCTTTGTTAAAGATACATGGAAAGTGACACCTGTCCCTATTCTCCTTTTGAAGTTGCTCAGGTGAGAAGTGTTGTGGGTCCCATTTTCTATAAGTTTTTAAAAGTTTTGAAGTAGTGTACTGTGACAAATGTCAACAAGAGAGCATTCCTGAGCAAAGACATATAAAGTGTATAAGTTATGTGAAAAGTGCCAGGTGTTTTCGATAAGTGCCACAAAAGTTGCCAAGTGTCATTTTCCAGTGTCACCTAAATAATGAGATATTTTTCAAGTGAAAAAGTGGATACTATCAAGTCTCCTCACCTATTTCACAGTAGGAAGTTTCATGTGTATCTTTTTCATCCAATGAACTTGCAGGGAGATGAAACATTTTAGATCCAAGAAATATCTTTTGTTAGACACTTCTAGTTTAGTTAGAGTTTAGTTAGACCATTGGATTGGGAATGTGCAAGAAATCTAGAGCTAGTCTAATGCTATAAATATGGGTACAGAGATCACCAGAATTAGGATCAGGAGATAGAGAGAATTTTCTATGAGAGAATGTTATCAAAAAGTTTTAGACCTTCTAGTTATGGCCAAGAATATCATTTGCCTTTATTCTATTTTCTTGAGTTAGAAAGTTTGTATAACTATTCATGTATCTATGCCTTTTATGTGATTGAAAAATTAATAAGAAGATTGATTTTTGTGCCTTTGTTGATGTTTTTTGTGCTACTAAAAAAATAGTCTAAGTTGTGAGCCTTTGATTCTATTATTTTCATCTTTTACATTGATCATGCCTTATTTTCTCTTTAATGTAAATGAATCTTAAATATAGCTTCTATGTGCTTAGAATTAAGGGTCAAATTAAATTTAGGTGCATCACCATAGTTAGATTTTATTTCATTACATTTGTGTTTGTATTTAATTCCTATCCCTTTCCTCATTATACACTTGAGATAAAGAAGAGCTAGCTTATTTAAAATTTGGAGGTTGTTTCAGGTTGCAAATCCCACATTCTTGAAACTTCCCATTATTGGTGTTGGAAACAATGTAATTCTAAGCATCAACAATTATATAAGATATTTTTTTAATCATAAGATCATGCCATCCAAGATAATTATTGATCAAAATTTAGCACTATTCATACAAGCACATGTCAAAACTAGTAGAATTAAGAGAGATCTATTTGATAGTGGTTCTAAACTCAATATGTGAAATATTACATTCTTACAGACCATGGGTATAGATATGGCATCCATGTAAAAGTCATATAAGAAAATTATAGGGTTTGATGATATACCACAATAAACATTTGGCACCATTGCTTTAGATATCATGTTAGGGCCCAAAAGACTCTCTACATAGTTCTAGGTCATGCCAAATCCTCTTTATTATAATATTTTACTTAGATGACCTTGGATACACACTATGGGGGCAGTTACTTCTACTCTTCATTGATGTGTTAAGTTTCTCCATGAAGGCTACCTACACATATGCCTAGTAGATAATGAACCATTCATATATTATTAAATTATAGAGTCATCTTCAACTATTTCACTAGATGGGACACCTCATATCGTAGCTCAGTCACCACCTCATCATATTTATCTTGATCAAATACATACATATGAGGTAGGAAAGACTAACACGTCTATCACTCCACTTACAGTTGTGTCCTGAGCTCCAGGCACTCAATTCATAGTAGCTTAAATAGTTCCAACTAATCCATCAATCATGGTTCCTATGTCTATTATAATTATACACTCATTGATAATATTTCCATTAATACTAGTTGATTTTAGAGCTATAATTAATCTAATAGTTATATATACTATCATAACACCACCATATTCTACTACTACTGTTGATGAGACTCTCATATCATAGTTACCCCTTTTAGTAAATTCTATGTTACCATATGTACATGATGTTAATATAGATTCTCTATCTATTTTAGATGATATGACACCCACACTCACAAATGAATATTTATGTGGATTGAGCTTTATACCAATTATCTTAAGAGAGTACTACAATGAATCTACAGCTCTCATTAGAAATCCTACATCAGTCTTAGCATCTCACAATAAAATCTCAAAATATAATCCACATTCATGGCCATAGACAAATCACTTGGAACATACAATTCACATGGTTACCTCTATGGATATAGAGTTAGTCATTTAAATTTAGGTAGGTAGTACACAACATCAACCACAAATTTTACTACAAATGTTACTTGATCATGGATTAATCACAATACCTATAGTATGACATAGATCTATTATCAGGTTATCATGGTAAGATGGTCACCTATTTTACCTTTTTCACAAGATCACAAGTCATGATAAAAAAATCATTTACAATTTTATAATAGAGATTTGATAAACTATAGGTTTTAAGCTATTATTTAGATTACACCACTACCAGCACTAGCTTCACCACTTCCACTAAAGTAATCTACTATTAGAGCTAAATGCCCTAGAGGAGACTCAACATATTCACCACCATAACAACCTTTAGTTCACCATCGATAAGTTGAGACCATTACAAGTAATAGATGTTTGACTACATAAAGAGCTCAAATCTTACTGGCATGAGAGTAGATAGCCACCATGTATATAGAATCTATGGCATATGATGATACTTATGATGATGATTTTGAGGCATTTGATGATGTTCATGATCCGTTCCTCCATCTATGTCCCCAATGAGAACCATCCTTGGACCCTTTACCCCCTCTAACTTAATCTTTTACATCATTGTGTACATATTTCTTGTTTTAAATTAATTGTATATAGATTCCTTTCAATTACTTGTACATAATTTGTTTTTGATTACTTAAACATAGCTTCTCAATATTTATTTTATATAGTCTCCTCATTGTTGATTATACATATCTTATATCAAAAATACAAAAACAATACAAAATATCAAAAATCTAAAAACACTCAAATATATCAAAAATCTAGAAATAATATAACATTTCAAAAATACCAAAAAAATTAAAAACATTTCAAAATAGAAAAACATTCAAATATGTCCAAATATCAAAACCAGTATAACATTTCAAAATATAAAAATATTCAAAAATTCAAAAACATAAAAACATTTCAATTGTATGCATCATTCATGCCTTACATTTCTACTACCATGCTAGAATTACATTTATTTTTCTATGCTTTTCTTTGTAAATTTATCTAAATTACAATGCTTCACTTGATCTTATTTTAGTGTTTGTAGTGACATCTAGATCCTTGATTGCTTCACTCTACACATTGAGGGGGCATCCTACTTCATACATTCGAGACACATATCGATATATCTACCTACTGGGGGCATCTTATACATGACTACACCATCTAGGTTATCTCATTTCTACACCATAAACTCTAGTTATCATGTTGATGTACATTACTTACTAGCTTACACAGATATGTCTATCGACACTCACTAGTATATAACACTTGTGTATTTCTTAGCATATACCTAGTCTTGTACTACATCTTGCATACTTTCACTTCTTGCTTTAATTAGTTATATGTGATTGTATTTTTAGTATATTACATGTTTTCATTTCTTACTTTTCATAGCTAGATGTGATTTCATTTCTCTTTTCTTTTTTTATCTCCTATTTTTGCCTTAGGACATTTTCCAATGGCCTTTGCTTCCATTCTTGTGTGTTCCTTAGGACATTTACCAATGTCTTTTGCCTTTACTCTTCTATGTGATTGTGGCTTTCATGCCAACCTTACTTGTTTTCATTTATATGTGTATGTGGAATTTGAACATGGTTTGTATGCTTGCTTTCTAGTTTGAGCGACATGTGCCCATGTCCCTTACTTTCTTGGCCCCTTGGCCACTCTTGTATCCTTCTTGTTTCTTTATTTGTGTGCTTATTTCTTGATTGGGTTTCAATTTTTTGTAATGCCATGATCTACATCATGCATTATCTTGATTTCTTAGATGCCATGATGGACATCATGCTTCATCCCTCCTTGACAACTAACAACTAACCATACTTCCACTTCTAGTTCACTATATTTCACATGCTATTACATTGTTATATATATCGAGGCATACCCATGTTGACCTAACAATCTCCATTAGAAACCATGCTATATCTTGAGATGTCTTGTCAATTATCATTACTATATCTATTATATTTATATCATAATATACTTATAGGGATATTTATTCTGAGGATATTCATTGTAAGTTCTTCATTCCTACCCTCAAAAGAGGGGGAAATAAATATGGGCTTTGTCAAAGAGATCATAACTCCTACTAGTCAAAAAATCAACTTTTAAAACACTCAAAAAAATATACAAACTTTAAAATAGGTAGAATAGACTAGGAAGATAGTGATAATCAAAAAAAAAACATCAAAATTAGCTCAGGACAATAGCAACAAGATTGGATTACAACAATGGACAATGGGGTGTCCAATTCCAGTGCTCTTATCCAAATAGAAAAAAACTAGATTTTCTAGAAATAGGTAGAAAAGTTAGCTTAAATAAATTTTTGTACATACAGACTAGTTCATATTCAATAGTGTTAGTATAATTTTTCTCAAAGAATCTAGATATAGGGGGTAGCATACACAACATGATGGCTCTCACTTCTAATTTTAGATTAAGTAGTTGGTATAACTTCTAGATTAGAATCCATGTTTTAGACATCATTTTTTGGGGGCAATGTACATCATAATTTAACTTCTTTTATTTCTAAATTTAGTACATTACCCTAGTATTCTCAATAGTTACATTCCTTACTCTATTTGTAGGTTTTTGGCATCATTTTAGAGTGGATTTCATACAAGCCTAACCCTCACATTTCCAAGTGGTTTTCACATAAACCTATTGCCTAGTTTCAGAGTGGCTTTCATACAAGCCCAATCTCTACCTTTTTTTGAGTTGGCCAAGATTGGCCTAGTTTATAGTACACATTTAGCTTTTAAAGCCACATTATCAGATTATATATCATTCATGGGCTTCAGGAGACATCTCATATGACATAATTCATACAGGTATTAGTTTATAGCTTCACTTCATAGAGTAGTGATGGAGCCAAAGGACTAGCTATCCTTTATATTCTTGAGCCACCTACTTAGATGAGTTATACACATAGTCCAAATAGTTATTAACATATGCATGATCGCATAGATTCACTTATTGGGTTATGATGGAGCCAAAGGGAAAACCTTTGAATTCTTGAGCCACTCTCAGGGAATTTAACACTCATTTCTATTCATGATATTACTCTTGGTATAATAAATAACTAGCACACATCTAGCATCACTTAGCATCACAATAGGTTTTATATTAGTTTACATACCTAATGAGGTGTATTCATTATTTTCTCTTTCTCTCTCTCTCTCTTACCCAACATTTATATGTTCTTATTTTAGATATAGTGTATCTAGTAAGAACTGATCTACTCTCTATTTTTTCTTATAGATTTACACTTCATAGTGTGCTTTCTCTACACACAACCAACATCACATAGCTTTGTGAGCTTCACCATTGTAGGTAAGTTTAGGTATACTTTCTATTTTTCCTTTATCCTAGTATTCCACATTATTGCATCATTAGAATAAAGGGAGGGAAAATTTAGTCATATAAAATGTCAAAATTGGTAGCTTGAGTGTGGCTTGTGACACCCAAATCATAGGTCCCTCTTTCTTGGTCTCATGACCCTATTGGGTACCTTTTCACTGATTCCCAGTCATTTTTAGCCTTTCAAATAGTGATTCCACCTCCTCTAGGATGCTTTTCCTATGACAATTCCATCCCTTAGGTCTTGTACCCTTAAGATAATAACACCCAACATGAACTATATCACCAGACCATAGGGTGTGCATTTATGGTGCTCCTATCTAAGTGTATTTTTAGCTCCAATGGTCATTTATTTTTGGTTTCTATCCTTCTTCTTATCATCCTAATGTAAATACATTTTATCCATGACCAACATATCTCTATAAAATCAAATTCGAAGTTCATTTATAAGGGGTTGTCAAATATCACAAAGCAAGCAAGAATATGAGCAAGACTACTCAGGTATGGTTCATTATTCTCTACATATAGCCATAATCTTATTAAAATCCTTACACCAATCCATAGGCATGTCAAACACACCCAATATAAGCATTTTTCATCTTCATACACACTATTACACAAAGTACATCAAGTGGAAGAGCTATATATGGCTTGATCCCTCTTGAGAGTAATGGTATGTAGGTAGCATACCCACATGAGGGGTGTGGATACATATTCAATGCACCTTACACTTATTATCCTCACCCTTATTTCTTAAATTTTTTCAAAACATATGGGAGTCTAGGGTTTGAATACTAAATCAGATCTATATGGAGTTTCATAGATATCCAACATCCAAAATTTCATAGGTAGGATCACATAGAGACATCGAACAAAACCTAGAAAGATAATGTCTCCTAGACAACAGCAACAAAAGAGGACTATAGCATCAAAACCTAGGGTGTCTTATTTTGGTGCTCTTATCCTTTCATTAAATGAAATATAGATCCTAATTTGAGACACTTAGTCCTCCATAACAAATTTTACACCCTATAACAATTATCTCAGTCTATTTCTAGCTAAGTCTTATTTTCTCCACATTTATTACTATTTTTAGAAAGGTTTAAATTGCAATTAAGTTATACAAATCAGTAGCTTAATTATCCCAATATTATTTAATGATTTAATTGACTCAGACCCTTAACTAAATTATTAATAATACTCCAACATTCCATATATTTTTGAGTCAATACTCTTTCTTCCTCACGCAAAATACTAACACCTTACAGTCCTTAGATTCATGTGTATGATCTAGTGATATTAGTTCTACTTGGTTATGAAATTTATGATAAAGACCTCAATAACCAGGTAGATTTCACTTTGAATTATTATTTAGTAAACAAATAACAAGGAAATATTGTGAATTTTTCTTATACTAGTCAATCATCCATAACCCAGATAAAGATACCTATAAGTCTACTCAAATCCTTTCTCTACTACTAGCCAAGCATCATATCCCTAGTAGAGATTAGTTCAATCACCCATCTTATATTAGTTTTTATGATTTTTTTAATACCACAAATAAATTTTTTTTGGTAATTATAATTGGTTGGGTGTATGTATAATAAAACTAATTTTGTCAATACATCCATGTTAGTATATATCAATTTCTATGTTTATGATCTATCATCCAAGTTTTAGCATGAAATAATGCAATAAACATTTTTAAAATAAAATTCCTTTCTAACATATTAGTGAGTATATCAAAGTAAATCTAAAAGTCTTGTAAACCCATTTATCCCGAGCATAACATAATTTAATCACAATACATACCTCAATTCTAGAAATTATGGTGAATCAAAAACTTTGACGTAGTTTTTTCCAAAAAAGCTTTATTAATTATATGTATTGTGAAAGCATCAAATATTTTAAGTCTAGTACTACTAGAATAAAGCCTTGGGAATATCGATTATGCTCCGTTATATATTATCTCCTTGTTTTGTCACATCCCCTTTTTATATTTCCATTATAGTAAATTGATGAGTTTATTTTAAATTTATAGAAATAGCCTAGAAAACATAATGACTTATCTACTAAAATAAAAAAGCAGAACTAATTCTAGAAAGCAAGAAATATATTCTAGAAAGTAGGAAAACTAGTCTATAAAGTGAAAAATCTAATATAGAAAGTAGGAAATTTAATGTTTTCATATTTTAAATCTCTATATATAGTTTAATCAGATGCATCTCTAGTTGTATTAGCCATGAAATAACACTTCAAAAACTATCATTTCACTAGAAAGGTGGGATTTTTACCTTGGAGGTCTTTTAATGAAAAGGTATTGTTAGAAAGGATTTATGATATTTGATAGGGTCTAATATACAAAGGAGTGAAATTATCATGTTTTCCCTTATTTTGATTGGATTTATCCCATAAAATGACTATGTCTTAAATCTTGAAGGCCTTAATCTTAAATCTTTTGTTAAATAATCACTTGATAATATCCTAATGTTTACCCAAGCTATGTAGTGATTTAGCTCTTGCATCTTACATCTAGATTATGTCTAATGGTCTATATTGTAGCCTTTCATATCCTCCCATGTAATCCTACATGAATTGGTAGATTGGTATATTCAAAGTAGTGGGGAAGATACGTTGTCTTACATACACTAAAAAGAAGCTGAAGCCTTGAGGGCTTGCTTGTGCTCACTTCTATCTGTCTAAAGTACATATTTTAATAAGAGATTCCAGTCTTATATTTTATTATATCAACTTCTTAATGTCATCCATTAAATTATTATTGGTGGATTTAGCCAGTCTATTTCCCTATGGGTAGTATTTTGAGGATAAATTGATTGTGATTTGATTTTTATAGGCCCAATATATAAATTTATAAAATTGAAAAGTTGGACCATTATCACAATATAAGAAAATTAGAGTGTCAAATCTAGTAAATATATTCTTTTTCAAAACATTGATGACATCAAGTGATATAAAATTATTTGTTACAACATCTTCTATCCACCTGGTATAATAGTTGGTAGCTATTAGGATAATTTGTGCCCTACTAAGGAGTTTGGGTTTATCACACCAACAAAATCAATTCCCTATTGGGCAAAGGGATGATATTCTATGACTAGATGTAAATATGACAACATTTATTTCTCTTTTTCCAAATACTTTATTTTCATGATAGCTCTTGATGTGATTGTGTGAATCCTTAAATATAATAGGAAAGTAGTATCCTATTCTTAGAATATTATGAGTTGTGTTTCCTAAGGGATTCCCACTACTTATATTTTGATAAAAGCTATTCAGAATATATACAACCTCTTCTTTTAAAACTCACCTTAGATAGATTCCCTCATAATTGTTTATGTACAAGACTCCTTTCTTGATTATGTAGTGAGTTTATTTGATCTTGAGGGGTCTTCTTTGCTCCTTATTTAGTTTAGGAGGACATGCTCCTAAAAATAGGTAGCGTATAGTCTATGAGTATAATTCTCCACCAAATACTTGATCCTCATTGATATGCTCAAAGTGGATGTGTAGATCATTTTTATTTATCATATAGATGATTCCCTAGCCTATTACCATCTTAGGAGTCTTATTTCAAGGTCAAAATTCTATAATTTGGACATCCATTTTCCTCTTTTTCCACACAACTCATTTCACCATATGTGAGTTTGAAATATAGGTTTGGGATGATGGTGTATGTTTTATTCCTTATGATATAATGCCTAAATGTTTTTACGTCTTTGATCAAAGCATACATATATTTTTTAAACATGGAGAATTTTAACTCCACATCTTTTAGATTGGTGCTCACGAAGGCAATATGATGTTTATTATCTTTCACCTTTTGTGTAAGTATTATAGCAACAATATATTTTGATGTGAATGAATAAAGATAAAAATCATTAAATAAAATCATGATTAATTATAATTGAGGCTTGAGTGATTGCATTCTTGATATTAAGGAAGGATTTCTTGGATTTTATTTTCCACTCAATCTTGGCATATTATTTCATCATAACATTTAATGGATTGATAATCTCTACAAAACTATAAATAAATTTCCTTACAAAGTTAATCTTTCCAAAGAAATATTTTAGATATTTTGTATTTTTAGGTGGGGTCAACATAAAAATGGTTCAAACACATTATAGATCGATGGAAATCCTATCTTTGGTAATGATATGACCCAAGGTATTTCCTTCAGTAACTCCAAAGGTGAACTTATTTGGATTTAAAGAGAACCCATAAATTTTGCATCTATTGAATACTTTTTCTAGATGTTAATATGATCAACTCTTTATTTTGAAAAAATATTGAGGTCATCCATGTAGATGATGATACACTTCCCCACCAATCCTTGAATGAAAAAATTAATTTCTCTTTATAAGGTGGCTCCCACATTAATTAACCTAAATGACATACTTTTATAGGCAAAATTTCCCCACTTGGTGGTGAAGGCAGTCTTCATTTTATGTTCTACTTCAACTTGTACTTGATTGTAGCTCAAGAATCCATCTAATAAATATATCATCTCATATCCACTTACCATATGAATTAACCCATGAAAATAAGGTAGGGAATTGTCTTTTTTTGACACTATGTTTAGATTGTTTAAATTAACACAAAGTATAATTTACATGTTCTTATCTCTAACTAGCATCAGATTGGATACCCAAGTTAAATGTATAATTTGGAAAATATTTTTTGCATCTAGTAGATTATATATTTTAGTCTATATTAGAGGTTCTAGTATTGGATTCACTAGCCTCTATAT
Organism: Torreya grandis; assembly: GCA_037957365.1. Classification (NCBI taxonomy): domain Eukaryota; kingdom Viridiplantae; phylum Streptophyta; class Pinopsida; order Cupressales; family Taxaceae; genus Torreya; species Torreya grandis. Next base: position 542,037 of record JARHVA010004136.1, read on the forward strand.
TTTAATGAAAGGCTTGTGCTTTGGTTTTATGGGAATGGTATGAGGGATCACCCTAAGCTATCCATATAATGACATATTTGTATTATGTAAGAAATATCTTTAACCTTTGATTTTCATTTATTTTGCAACTCAATCCCACATTCAAAAAATAGGGAGATTGTTCAATTCCTAGATTCTCTTCCATAAAAAATGACTCTATTTTTGAATTATTTTTGCTTTTGAGCTTGGGGATCTATATCAAAATCTTATACTAAGGAGACCACACATAGAGGGATGTAATTATCCTTTAGTTTCAAAATTCCATCTTCTCCCAAGTCTTGAATTTGCATTGGCATAATATCTTCTTCATTTATTATCTTCACTTTAAAAGATCCATAACTATTCATGAATTACGCAATATTATAATCATTTTTGAACACCTATAAATTATCCACATTGTTTAGGGTAGAAGGGAAAGGAACTAGTTCTACAAATAATTTATGTATTTTATACTCTTAGAGTGGTGTTATATTAGCATCTAAAGATGCTAAGAAGTCTACTATTTGGTTATCTTCCCTTAGGATGGATTTGATGTCAAATTATTTAAATTACTTGATCAGGTCTTGCTCAATGTTTGTAGTTATTTAAATAAGTGAGTTTTCACCAATATTGGTTTCTAATCTAATTCATAACCAATTCAAAATTATCAATGATTTGTAGTTTGTTGACATTATGTTTTAGTTTAGATTGTAGGCCTAGACCTAGAGATTCATAAATATCTCAGTTGTTGGTGCAAGGGATATGTAACCTATAGACATCTAGGTACTACTTTCATTTTATATTTTTTGGGGATAAACCAACACTATAACCTTGATTTAATTGGGTAATATAAAAATAAAGGGCACATAATAAATTTATAAGTAGGTCTATGAAAGGAATTACCTATGGTTTTTCTATTACTTGGTGTATATCGTATGCTTTAATGGGTATCATGTCATGAATATACTACTTCTCATCTGGACATATTCGCTCATGTATAAAGTAAGGTACCAAAGCTTCCACTATATCTAAAAATGTAGAGTAATGAAGGAATTTGAAGTTGAGGCTACTTTTATCAAAATTTATATCCATGTATTTAACCACTAATGAATGAATACAAGGAAGGGGATTGAAGATGCACCTATTTTGAAGAGGAGTCCATTCTATGGGTTTAGATTTTTATAATTCCTTTTATAAGTCACCTAGGTCACTCTTGCAAGATTACTAAGAAAAATATGTTTTTTGGATGCTTGAGGTCTCAAAGTTACAACTCTTAATCAAGTGAGTAATGCATAAATGACTATAATTCATACGTATTTTACATATATTACTTGAAAATATGATATTTGAATTCATTCATGTATCATCAATGCAAATAAAGGTATTTTGATTTAGTTCTCATTTCAATTTGAATGCATCAGTCAACTTTGGTGGGTTTATTTATTTGTCATATTGAAACTATTTGGTAGATTTATGTGCCCAGTGATAACATTATTTATAGCTATCAAATCCTCATTTATTCACTTATTTGGCTTGTTATCAAACTCATTTATGTATATTTTGAGCTTGTGTCTTCAAGACAGTGACACTTATCTAATTATAATTCAATTGAGCCATTACATTTTCATATCAGATTTAAATACTCTAGGGATGTGAATAAACATAATTTATGTCACATAGAGAAACCTTGGGTCTATGGGGACCCAGAATCATGGGAGCACATGAGTACTTTGATCTATGTAAATGTTTCATGTTATGGAATGTTGACATGTGGCATGAGTTTAGGGCTTTGGAGACATAGAGTCAAAAACATGGATCCATTAGTCCATTTACTGAGTACATATTTCTCTAAGAGTTTGGTCCAATAAGATTATTTTACTTTTAATTTTTTTTGAGCTTAAAAGTTTATAACTATTAAACTATGGGGCCATGGGGACATTCAAACCATGTAATGTTTTTGTAGTTTTTGGTAAATAAATTTTTTACATGTGTTGAATGTTTGAATATAATAATCTAAGGACCTTTAAATTATGGGATCTTAGAACCACTAGGCTATTTCAATCCTTATATGGCTCTAAATTGATGAAAAGGTGCCATCCATCTAAAGCTTAGAACTCAAAATCTTAAGACTATTAAACCATTGACTTTACTTTTAAATCTTTTAGAGTTTCATGTAATGACACAACACATGGCCTCTTCCTAGAGCTTAGTAAATATAAATAATAATAAATATTATGAAATATGAGGGCTCTGTATGCCATATGGATGACACTATTAGACCATTTGAGATTTAAATCTTTGAAAGACTTAGAAACTTTTGCAAAGGGCTAGGTTTAGAATAATGTGATGATGCATCTAGTCATGCATGATAAATCAAATCTTGATCATAAATAAGTAATGACTTCCTACATGGTACTATGGACATACAAAATTATGGGAACACTAGGATGAAAACATTATTATTGTTATCCTATATAAATCATGAGAATTATCAAAACATAAGGTTTAAGATAAATCAAGATGATTGTTTTTGCTTTAATTTTCAAATTTAGATTTTATGTAACTTTAGACTTCCAAGATGATCATTTATTATTGTATGAATAATTTTTTTATGGATTAATAAGTTTCAAAGGGACATGAATAAATATTTTTGAAAAAATGGGCCTCTATATTAAAAATTCAAAACAGGGTGTGTGTGTTAGGGCACACCAAATTTGTACATGTTAACATGAGTATAGATGGTTATATATTTAAACATGACATGATACAATTAAATTTTTGTTTAGATCATTAATTTAAATGACACATCCATCATCTCAAAATGGGGGTAATTATAATGGGATTATCATAGACAGATAAGCCTTCATGAATAAAAGATAAGTGTATAGATTAAGGAGATTCAAAATATTTTATATATCAAATGGGTTTAATTACATGAAATATATTGGAAAATCACTATAAATTATAGGTTTATATGATATGAATATGCACTTCATTTTCATATAATTTAGTATATATTCATACACACTTGAGTAGATATGCATACAAATATGTACACAATTTATAAGAACAAGAATTATAGGTTTTCACATATGCATACATAGTGTATTCAAGTACTTAGATTAAAAATATATATGCATATCATTATATATTAGTTGATATATATTAAGAGAGCATGATATTGGTTCATACACATATACAATCTTTTAAATTAATGAGACATGATTTTAGTTCATGCACATACATAATATGAAAAATTTACAATTGGAAAAATTATATATGGGTGTGATATTGATTAATTCACATTTACATAGTTTTTATTTAGCACTATTATAATTATTTATTTACAAATAATTTTTCAAAAAAAACCTAATATTGAGAAATATTGAATTTAAAATTTGTATGCAATGATTTATTTATGTTTTAAGGGTTATTTACATTCAAGTTAAGTGATTCTCAATAGGTGTGTCATTATTTATAGAAAACCCATCATGTGGTTCCCACATTTATAATATATGAATACTTATTTTCTATGCCCTTAACCTTTAGCATGTCTTTGGATATGTGTGGCTAACTTGTGGCTTACATACCTCTTTTATATTCGTGTTAAATTTATATATATTCTTAGTTAGGTTGGAACATGGAATAACCATGACTAAGTAGACTGCATATAGGAGGTAGTGGTCAGTCTTTTAGGAGCATGTTAAGTATTGTTCTCTTAGTGAATTATTTTAGAGGTTGTCCCCTCTAAGTGGATTTTCTATATTGTCTAGTATTTTACTCTACTATCAATTATTACTTTGTGATTTCTCATATTTACTTATTCTATGTGATATAAAATCATTTTGTGTAAACATATAAGTAATTTTATTACAAGTGGTATCAGAGCTTTGATTTGGGAAAGTTTCTTGAAACATTGTTTTTCAAATCTAGTGAGGCACGACTTGTATGAGAGGAAGGAGGGAAAAAAACATAACTTACAATCTAGGAAGAATTAATTTTTTCTGTCAATGCAGTATTCTTCGAAATACTTTAAAAAAAAATGAGTCTAGAAATTGTTTTTTTGACTTTGCATAATTTCATTCATTAAATTCATCTTGATGAATGGTATATTCTACTGGTACACTTTTTTATGCCCAAATTTTTACCCTAGTGCACAAAAGTAATCATTGGGTTTGTCTTGGTGAGGTGATTACAATGGTACCATATTTTGGTACACTTTTTTTGTGGAAAAAACTATCCTAGGTTTTGTATATTGTCGGTCCTTATACATGGGATGAAAATGGGGGAAAAAAACTCTTAAGACTCCTTCTACTAGTGCCATAGAATATGGAACCTTCAATCCATTGATTTCTTAGCTTTAGGTTGACATAAAAGGCTTGATGCAACATGATGACTTGGTTGTAGTTTAAACTAACGTTATAGTGATGTGCAAAGATATTAATGGGGTTCACACTCAATTGAATTAGATCACTAATTTATTGGCTACTCTTTCATCTCAGTTACAGTCAAACAACTCTTCACTTCATTATTTGGGTCCTCATCTTAACACTAACAACTCTAATTCTAGTGTGAAATTGATGTTTCCCAAAGTGGACATGCATAAGTTTGATGGTAAGGATCCTCTCACTTGGATTACCTAGATTGAGAATTTAGTTGATCTATATCAAACTCCTAGTTCTTAGAAGGTGATAGTGGCATATTTGTATCTAGAACCTGAGAAGTTTATTTACTTATCCCTAGTTGTGTGATCAAAATGAAAATAATGGTGCTCTTGTTACATCGTCTATTTTCAATGATGAGTAGTTGGCTCATTATTATAATAATGTCTCTGAGAACTACTTTAACTAGTTAGCAAAACTATGGTAAATAGGAACTATGAAGGATTATATTCATCAGTTTTATAATTTATCTTTACAGGTAGAAGACATCATTGAGGAAAATTTGACTGATATTTTTTTAGTTGGCCTCAAATATAACATATAATTGGATGTTCAAATGTTTAACATAGAATTTATATCAAAATATGTCCTATGGGTATGTATGATAGAGGAAAAAGAGCTGATGAAATAGAAAACCTTCACTAATGGTCAAGATTAGACCTTTTTAGCACCATCATATCCTCAACCCACCAAACTAACACCTTGATAAATTGAGTAGAAATGAGCCAAAGGGTTATATTATGGTTGCAACAACAAATGGAGCAAAGACCATCATTGTCCTAAAAAGAAGTTTTTTTACATTGAAGGTGACAATGAGGATGATGATGATGATGACGATAATGATGATGAGGCACTTAGCAAGGATGAAGAAGGTCTTGAGGAGGAATCTAAAGACTCTCAACTTACTATTTCCTATCATGCCCTTTCAATTATTAGTACTCCCCAAAATCTTAAGGTGGTGGGTTTCCTAAAGAAACAAAAGGTAACTATTATAATTAATTATAGGAGCACACACAACTTCATCAACAATAAATAGGCTACTCACTTAAACTATTTCATTTATATTGCTTCAAAATTTTAGGTCGTGATTACTAATGGTGGTATTATCCACTACTTAGGAAAATGCCATAGTATTAAGTTGGCCATGGGATACTACCTTTTGTATTCCTTTATATTTACTATTCCCATGGGGGGAGCTAACATTATTCTGGGAGTAAAGTGTCTCACCACTTTGGGCACTATTGAGATGAATTTATAGGAATTATTCATGCATTTTATTTTTAAGGGAAAGACATTTGAGCTAAGGGGATTAAGGGCTAAATCTCCACAACTTGTTAGCTCCCATCAAATGACAAAGATTTTCTGAAAGGTGCTGAAATATTTGTAACTCACTTATTTTCCATGGAAGTTTAGCCAACTCAACCATCTACACCTCTTGATCTGCAACAAGTGATTGATGTCCATTCAGTTGTTTTTTGTGACATGCCAAGAGGACTTCCACCTAGTTACATGCATGATCATTCTATCAAACTTGTTCCTAGTATCACACCACTAAACATCAATCCATATAGGTATCCCTATGCCTAGAAAAGTGAAATTGAAAATATGGTATAGGATATGTTAGATGTAGGAATCATTTTCCATAGCCAAAGTAAATATTCTTCATTAGTTTTCATAGTGCAAAAGAAAGATGACACTTGGATGATGTACCCTGACTATAGGGAACTAAATAAGTACACTATCAGAGATAAGTTTCCTATTCCTATCATTGATGATTTGATAGATGAATTAAATGGTGCTTTTTTATTTTACGAAGTTAGATCCGTGTTCTAGGTATCATCAAATCTAGATCCATGATGAAGCCATACCCAAAATTACTTTTAGGACTCATGAGAGTCATTATGAGTTTTTGGTTATGCCTTTTAGGATAAATAATACACCATTTACCTTTTAGAGTCTGATGAATATTATTTTTAGGTCATTTTTGAGGATATTTATTTGGTATTTTTTGATGATATCCTCATTTAAAGTAAAAATTAGGAAGACCATTTGCACCATGTGAAATAAGTACTCTCAATTTTTGAACAACATCAATTATATGCCAAACCTTCCAAATGTACTTTTTGATCTTATGAGGTTGGATATTTGGGTCATTTTGTTTCACCTATAGGAGTAAAAGTGGATCCTAAAAAAATTCAAGCAATGGTGGACTAGCTAATCCCTAAAGAACTCAAGTAACTAAGGGTATTTTTGGGGCTAACTAGTTACTATTATAGGTTTTTCAAAAATAATGGTAGAATTGCATCCCCACTCACATTTTTGTTGAATAAAGACTCCTTTTAGTGGACTAATATAGTTATCAAGGCATTTGAAAAATTTAAATAGTCTATCTTCACCACTCCAATGTTAGATACTCTTGATTTTTCCAAGACTTTTATGGTTGAATGTGATACATTTGGGTATGGTATGGGTGTTATACTCATGCAAGAATTCAAACCACTTACATTATAAATTCACCAACTGAATGGTAAAAATCAACATAAGCCCATTTATGAAAAGGAAATAATGGCCATTTTGCATGTAGTCAAACAATGGAGGCCTTACTTAATGGGTCATCACTTTCAAGTAAAGACTAATCATGATAGTCTCAAATATTTTTTGGAAAAATGGTTATCATTTGAATAATAATAGAAATGGGTAACAAAGATGTTTTTGATAAGGTAAGGTAGCAAACCAAGGGCTGAACCCTTCACATATCAAAAAAGACAAGAAGACAATCAAACAAAATATGCCTTCAGAGAGATGATAGCACTAATCGAGAAACAATAGACACAAAAACAAAACACAAGAAATAGAAAGACCAGAGTCAGAGAGGAATATCCTTACATAACCATTGATTTGAGAAGATCATTAAGTTTCTCAGTATTATCCATGTTGTCAGCATGCCTAGTGTTACCCACCTCTTTCAGCATAGACATGTTAAGGAGAATTGTATTCCAGAATCCCTTGGTGAAATTTTGCTCCAGCCTCTGAATACGATCCTTCACAGCCCCAATTTTAGGTTTCCAATCAGTCTCATTCTCTATTTCCTCACCAACTTCCTCAACATACATTTTTCCCTTATTTTCAGTGGTTCCCATAGTGTTAGCACCATGCTCTTTAGTAACCTCAAAATCCCTAGTTTCCTGTTTCCCTCTAGTGTCCTCAAAAATTTCCTAGATTTCTAGCTCCATAGAATCTTCCTCCTGGGTTGCTTCATCTAAATCACTTTCTGATTAATCAATCAATTTGGCCTTTGAGGTGGGTTTACCAGCAATCTACCCTAACCTTCAAACTTTGGAGGAGAAGCCTTCCTTATTAATTTTGGAAGACTTATAAGGTTTACCACCTTGGCCCCTCGTGGCCCTACCCAAATTTTTGTGGGTCCCCTCCGTGGTTTCTCTAATATTATCTTCCTCCTCATCAACCTTTCTCTTCTTACCCTTCTTGCTTGCAATGGAGCCAGGGGTGTCAATAGGGGTCTCTTCTAGGCTGGAGAAAGAAACATCTTTTGTTTTTGTAGGAGCAGGGGAAAAATAAGACTCATCAATAGCATCGCCAGACATCGAATTGGAAGGAATGTCTCCACTATCAATTCTGATAGTCTTGGATGGCTTAAGGGCTCAGTGAAAGTTTTATAAGTAGAAAATTAGGCCCTAGTGTAGGGGAATAGGGTTCATATCCAGCTTCTTAGCCATTTTAGCTCTCACCCTAAGGACAGAGTGTTCTAAAGAAGAGAGTAAGTAAAAAGGGAAACTAATAATAACATTGTACCTAAAGTGATTTAATAGAGGGAGGTGGTAATTTTAGAACCTAGTAAATTGACCTTCAAGCATGAAGTACTTCATGAGAATGAAGCACACTCCATCCCATGATTGCAAAAGTTTAGCGTGATCAAATCCTCCTTGATATAGGATGAGTTCTTCTCCCTCTCTTAGAAATAGTTTGTGGCTTGCAAGATCCATAATTTTTGTTTTCCTTTAAAGTTTTATTCCCTACATGGCCATATGAATCACCTTTTTAGATATTTCAAAATTGATTCTGCCCACCATGACCCACCTATTTAACTAGGATCTCACAAATTGCTCAAACAAGTTTTCATCAAACCCATTAAGCCTTTTCAGATATGGGTTGATTCCCCCTTCTTTATAATAATGCCAAACTAGTGGATTATCTTTGAATTCACAACAAGATACTAGTTCTATTCAAATACGGTCTCCTCCCATTTCGTATTTGTAGACCCAAATCATGGAGTTCCTATGTTCAGCCTTTAACTTTGAAATGGTTGCTAACCCTTGTTTCCATTTATGCATAATGAAGTTGTGATGGCTCATTATTTGAAATACCCTACAGAGATGATGTTGTCTCCTCCCATGCTTGGAAATTATTTCCCATTGATTATCATAATGAGACTCACATGCCTCAACTTCATGATACAATGAATCATGAATGATTGTCAAACAAATACCAAAGTTATCAAGTTTTAAAATCCATGATGGCCCTCTCTAAATGGATCACCTCCGAGAGTTATCCTTGTCATAAATGCACCTCATCCTTGACAAGTCATCTCCTTTTGAATAATATCCTTAATGTTTAAGGGAATATGAACACCTTGTCGCCACACCCTCCAACCTAAAAATTGTTGACCAAGATTGGCACAAGCATCAGCAACCCTATTTCCTTCTTTGTAAATATGGGAAATCTCTTCTCTGGAGAACTTCTAGAAAAGAAATTGAATATCTATAATGATGTCTTTTAGCTTAATTTCCCACATTTTATGCTTTATTAACATCATCTATGACCATTTTAGAGTCTCCTTATATACTCAAGTTCCTTATTCCTAGGGATATAGCCAATTTTAACCCCCATAATAGAGCCATTACTTCAGCATAGTTATTACTCTGACATCTTATTCCACTAGCATAGACAGTAGTCATCCATCCCTTTTCATTCCTTATAATTCCTCCTCCACTAGCTTTACCATCTGACTTGGATGCCCCATCAAAGTTGAGTTTCATCCAGTTAGGCTTTGGGGGGATCCATTTAGTATTTAGTCTCTATAGAATTTTGGAGTTATTATACCCAGGGATCTAGTTTAAAACCTTCCATTTGGCTACAATTTGGTTTTCAATTTGAGATAGGGGTTAATCCATAGCATGAATATGAGCTATTGTGACACTTTCCATAATGGTCTTAACAAAGGAGTGAAACACCTGAGATGCATTTCTAGCAGTGTCCCTGAAAATTTTGTGGTTGTGCTCTTTCCATAAAATCTAGTTGAAACATGGTAGAGTTTGCTTCCATAATTCCGTAAGCCAAGGATGTGTGAAGGTTGGATTCCATCTGAGGATTACTTCTTTAAGGTCAAAATTATAGACCCATTCAATACCAAAGTTATTAAGTATTGTGCCCCATAATTCATTGGAAAAATCATAGTGGATGAAGAGGTGTGAAACTGATTCCTCTTTTGAACCACATAAAAAATATCTATTAACCAAGGTAAACCCTCTCTTTTGAAGGCTATCCTATGTTAGGATTTTGTTATGAGCAATAGCCCACTAGAACATGCTAATTTTTGGAATAAGTTTATAATTCTAAACCTTTTTCCATACATCTTTATTCTAAGATTCAAGAATGAGTAGATGGTAAGCATATTTGATAGAGAATGATCCATTCTTATCTATCCACCAATACTATTCATCTTCATGGGGGAAGAGAGGGATTCTAATCTCTTAAATGCATTGTTGGACCTCCCACACTCCAGGGTAAAGGTTAGGCCGGCGATCATAGCAGTCCAATAGATTTTTTTAGCTCCACATCCCATTGTTATTTTCCATATAATCACTGACTCTATCTCCAAAAAATTGAGTAGCTAAGTCAAGAATCTTTCCATAGTTTTCTTGTGTGATGAGAGCCTTGTCCTTTAACCAGATACCATCCCAAAATTTAATATGCTAGCCATTTCCAAGTTTCCATCTAATTCCCTATTTAAGAAGGCTTCTACTTTCTAGCATTTTATTCCATATCATAGATCCTTGAGGTAATCCCATCTATTGAAGAAAGTTGGAATCATCAATGTTATGCATGTATTTGTCATACATTATTTCCCCCTAATCATTATTTTTATGGATCAGGTTCCAACTAATTTTTGAGAGAAGGGCTTTGTTCATGTTTCTAATAGACCTAATATTGAGTCCACCATGAGATTTTGGAAGACGCTTTTTCCCTACTGATTAAAGACATTCTCTATTTGTCTTCCACTCTCATCAATAAAGTTTTTCTTTGGATCTATTCTAGTTTATTAGCAAAATGCGTACGAATTTTAAAAAGAGACAGGAAGTATGTAAGAATACCTTGTAGTGAGGCTCAATGAAGTTACATTTTACCAGCACTACTGAGGAGTTTCCCTTTCAAACCAATAAGTTTCCTCTGTGTTCTTTCCATAATTCCATTCCAAAAACTAGGATATACCTCTTTGACCATGAGTGGGAGACCCAAGTAGGTAGCTGGTAAAGCAGCTTCAACACATTCTAATATATCAATGATTATATGTCTAAGGTTATTAAGAGTGTTGAAGAAATACACATTGCTTTTTTGGAAATTTAACCTTTGTCCAGACTCTATGACATAATTATTTAAGATATTCTTCCACCATCTAGCTTCAATCACTGATGAGATGCCAAAGAAGATAGTATCATCCACAAACTACTGCACCACCATAGGATCAAGGGAGGAGGTAGGTTTGATGCCCACTAGCTTTTTTGAGGCTATACATATTTGTATGTATCTTCCCAGTGCCTCTGCCATAATGATGACTAAGTATGGGGAGAGAGGGTCTCCCTAACGAATTCCTCTTAATAATGAGAAAAACTATCTAGGTACACCATTTACCAGCATTAAGAATTTTGTGAAAGAGATAGCGTTGCATATCAAGCGAGACATTTTATAATTAAACCCAATTTTTTTGATCACTTGGAATAGAAAATTCCATGAGACTCTATCATATGCTTTAGAAATATCTAGCTTGAGAGCCATACTAGGGATTTTACTCTTATCCATGGAGTGAATAGTCTCATGTGTGGTGATCACAGCATCAAGAATCTACCTACTTGGGATGAAACCTTTTTGTGCAGGAGAGATAATTTTATCTAGTAAAGGTTAAATCCTCATAACTAGCACTTTAGTACATAACTTATAAATAGTTTTGCATAGACTAATGGGCCTAAAATCAGTAAGGTGTGTAGGCTTTGATTTTATAGGAATAAGTACTATGAAGGTATTATTAACTTGTTTCAAAAGTTTACCTAATCTAAAAAAATCATGAACAATAGTCGTAAGATCTACTCCTACTATCTCCCAATATTCTTGAAAGAATATAGGAGGAAATCCATCAGGACCTGGGGCTTTAAATGTACCCATGGAGAATAAAATAGTATGGACTTCTTCCTTGAATATAATCTTTAACATCTCCAAATTATCTTCTTCTGTTATCAAAAAGGGGATTTTATCAATGAATTGGTTCATATGTCTATCATTTCCATCATCATTATTTTCTTCAGTGAGCAAATTTTTAAAGAAAGCCTTGGCTTGTTGCTCTATCTCATTATTCTTAGTTATAATGTCGCCATTATCTAGAACTATCTTAGTTATTAAGTTGGCCTTCTTATGTTTCATGGTTGAGAGATGAAAGAAGGTAGTGTTTCTATCACCCTCTTTAAGCCACTAAACACGAGATTTCTATTTCCAAAAAACCTCTTCTCTTTCTATAAGATTCTTCTATTCAAAAGACATGACATTCTCTTCTTCTAAAATGTCTTTAGAATCATCCCCTTGAGCCATTAGTTGTTGAATATCTTTGAGTTTTCCCACTATATTTTTCTTCTGCTGAAAGACCTACCCAAAGCCGTATCTATTCCATCCATAAACTTCTAATTTAATATGCTGAAGTTTTTTGACTATTATGAACATAGGAGTGCCCTGAATAGGAATTTTCCACCATTGGGCCACCATTTGTCTAAAGTCTTTGTGTTTGATTGACATAGCTTCAAACCAGAATGGGGAAGGTACAGATTGTCCCTATTCTCTCCAACTGAGAGAGATTAGGCAATGGTTAGACATGGTTCTAGGAAAAGCTTGCACATGCCTATTATGCTAATCATTCCAGTTACTTGAGATAAGAAATATATCTAACTTAACCTGAATCATTTGATCTCCTCTTCTTCTATTCAACCAGGTAAAATTTTGGTTTTGCAGTTATATATCCAATAATCCCCAATCATTGATAAATTTAGTAAAGTCAAACATGTTGTCTAAGTAATCCATAATCCCACCCTATTTTTTACAAGGGTATAGAGGAGTGTTAAAATATCCAACTAACATCCATCTAGTGTTCTAGGGATTATTCTTGAAACTGCTCAAGTCTATCCATAAATTCTACCTCAAAGCTCTATTTTTCGGTCCATAGACATTGATCAACGACCAGTTTAAAGATTTTAAAGAGAAATTTATAATCAAGAAGTGCTTGTTATAGGCCATAAGAGATCCATAGATTTTAGCACTATTCCACATAGTTATAGTCCCCCTAAAGCCCCTTCATCTTGACTAATGCAAAAAGCCACCTTAGGCCATATGTAGTCAGCAATTTTCCTAAAACTCTCCTCATTCATCTTGACTTCTTAGAGTAATAAAATATCTAATTTATTATCTAAAATGTAATTTTTAACCTCAAACTATTTTGAGGGACTGTTAAAGCCCCACAGGGTCCAAGATAATATTCTCATTTAAATGGTTTGAGGGGTTGGGTCTCTAGTGTTTTTTGTTTACCACTGGCAATCTCCCTAGCAATCTCTCTTTGTCTTGTTTCTCTTAGGGTTGGTCTCCCTTGTTTGGGATCAGTGCCAACATCTATATATTTTTTACCTTCTCAATTCTTTTTCTTTGGGGTAACCCATTCCTCTTATTCATTATTTCCATTTTCTCCTGTTTCACCTATTGTTGAATAATTTCTTGCTTGGTCTCTGACTTCTAGAGCATGGAAAATGTCTATGTTTAACTATAAGTCTACTTCTCCTTTAGTAGGATATATTTTTGGAGTTACTTTTTCCTATCCATCTCTTGAAACTTTGTCTTGTACATTTTCTTCCTCTATCAGATGGGTACCTATTTCACCTTCCTTAGACATATTAGTCTATTTGACTAGAGGGTTGGTTGTGTCTAATATAGCCTTCTGACTATCATCTAATACTATATTTTCCTTTAGGATATCTTTTCCCCCACTACTAGTGATATCCTCCTTATCCATCTCCTCCTCTACCTTTTCTATATTGTCAGGGTTTTCTACATTGCTCCCCATTCCTTGCTTGCTATTCTTTCTATGGTTGAGAGACTGATCCTCCCCTTCAACCTGGGAATCATCTTTCCTTTCCATTTGCTTCACTTTTCATTGTGTCATTAAATGTCCCTTTATCTTACATATTTGATAGAAAGTGGTAGCATTTTCATATGTGATCGACTGAGTCCAAGTCCCATATTTAGAGTTTAGCTCTATGATGATGTTAGGATATGATTTTGAGATAGTTTACAAGAAAGGCAAGGACAATGTAGTGGTAGATGTACTATTTAGGAAGGATGAATTAGTTGAGGCATTGTTATATGTTATGACCATTGTATCGGTATATTGGCTAGAGGAAGCATGATCAAAATGGGACAATGATAGTGATACCCATGATTTGATTTAGTCTCTCTAGCAAGGATTAGGTGGATTTGAAAAATTCACATGGAAGGGTGATATATTATGGCATAAAGACAAATTATACCTATGTAAGAATTCTCTTATTAAAAAAAATCCTTTAATAACTTCACGTAACTCCGATTGGGGGCCATTCAATATTTTTGAAAACCTATCATAGAATCAACCAGGATTTTTTTGGGAAGGACTTAAGGGGGATGTCCAAAAATATGTAGCTAAATATATGATCTATCAACAAAATAAAGGAGAAACCATCAAAACCCTAGGTATTTTGCAACCTTTATCCATCCCTATCCAATTTTAGGAAGAGTATCTATGGATTTCATTATAAGGTTATCTAGATCTGATGGTTAAAATGTTATCATAGTTGTGATATATCATCTTAGTAAGTATGCTCATTTCCATTCTTTATCCCAATCATTTATTGATAATATTATTTCTTCTACTTTTCTCAATATAGTTTAGAAATTGCAGGGTACCGCTAATATTATTATGAATGATAGAGATCCCATCTTCACTAACAATTTTTGGACTGAGTTATTTACATGTCTGGGTACCCAGTTGGCTCATAGTTCATCCTATCATCCTTAATCAGATGGAAAAATTGAGGTAGTCAATAAATTGCTAGAAGTATATATTCATTGTTTTATTTTTGATAAATAATAAAAATGGGTTCATTAGTTTCCACTTACTAAATAGTGGTATAATAATTTTATTCATAGTTTTTCCAAAATGTCTCATTTTCTAGCACTATATGGATACACCATTAATCCATCACTTCAACCTTTAAGGTCTATCCTAAGGTTCATGAAGTTGAATAACATATTCACCATTAATAGGAGGTCCTTGCTTATTTGTGTGAAAATTTATCCATGGCCCAGAATCACATGAAATGATAGGCAAATCAACATAGGAATGAAAGGCATTTTGACATTAATGATTGGGTCTTTGATTGATTACAACCATATAAGTATATGTCCTTCAATTAAAAGAAAAAGGATAACAATTTGTCTCCTAAGTATTATGAGCCTTATCAAATATTGAAGAAAATTAGTATTATCGCCTACAAGTTAGAATTTCCTTCCTCCACTCACATACATCCATTATTTCATGTATCATGCCTAAATAAATTCATTGGACATAAAGTTTCTACTAAAACTAAGCTATCAAGATTGGATAAGGAAGGAAGAATTATTCTTTATCTTAACATGATCCTTCAAATGTGTACTAAGAAACTATGGTTTAGAGTGATTAAGGAGTACCTGATCAAATGGAAAAATTTGCCTTATCAAGATGCCACTTGGGAGGATGAATCCTTTGTATAGCAAAATCTAGAGTTGACTCAACATTGAAGACAATATTATTTTTAAAGGAAGAGTCATGGTACACCCTTAACCTTTGGCATGTCTTGGGATATGTGTGGCTGTCTTATGGCTTACATACCTCTTTTATATTATTTTTACATTTCTCCATTTTCTTAGTTAGGTTGGCTTATGGAATAACCATGGATAGGTAGACTATATATAAGAGGTAGTGATTAGTCTTTGAGGAGCATGTTAATTATTTTGCTCTTAGTGCATTATTGTGGAGGTTGCCACCTTGAAGTGACTTTGCTATAATATCTAGTATTATTCTCTGTTATCAATTATTGTTGTGTGATCTCTCATATTTTCTTATTCTTTGTGATATAAAATCATTATATGTAAACATATAAGTAATTTCATTACATTATTTGGGTTAGTACATTGCATAGTTCTCCTTACACATATGAGGTTTGGGGCATGTTATCTTCCCTACCCAAGGGTTTTCAGAGTTACACAAAATTTAGGGTTGATCACCCTTAATCTATATATTATTCAATGAAAGGAACAACTCTCTAAGTGATTTAGTGGAAAAATCATTTCTTTAGTTCTTCAACATGTCATGACTTGATCTTATGATACATTTGGTTTCTAGTTATGGGATGTTTATAGCATATCCTTCAGATTAAAAATATGATAATATGTTTCAATTCAAAACTTACTATTATATTATTGACTATTGTCATAATATATTATTAGATATGATTCATTCTATCATAATTACATTTTATATATTTTATATTATGTTATTTTATATAATATCATGTTTAAATATTATTGATGCCCATTATCATGAGTATACTAGTAGGGTGTATGAGCTAAGATCGCTTACAAACTTTAGAAACTTGGCTGATAAGGAAAGGGCATTAAATAGTCATTTTATATTAATAGTTAAAATAAACAAAATAAGATCTTAAGCCATATGATTATTTCTCCAATTTTATTGCAGTCTTGATTTGGTGATTTTCAATTTTATCTTATTGGATGTCTTATGATATAGGCATTATTTTTTATTACATGCATGCATTCCAAATTTGATATTATGATCTTTGGTTCATTTGTATTTGTATCCCACATGATTGGTGGTGTTCATTTGTTTAGTATTATCTATTTATATAAGTTGTGTCTTGTGTAGGATAGGTGTTGTTTTAGACTATTTATTATAATGCATAATTAGATTATTAAAATTATATGATTGCTAATCCATGGTTAATTTAAATGGTGTTGACTGCTTAGGTGATCATCATATTTGGACCATGTATTAAATTATTAAATGGCCACAATGTTGTTTTGTTAGGATGACATGGTGGTAATGATGGATATGGGACTCATCAGGCCTTTTTAACCTACCCTCATTGGCATCATGATAATCTCAGTCAATGTTATTTTCGGTTTTTTCTATGATCATTATTTTTTTATTAGTTTTGGTGTCTCAACTTGACTCCTAAATTAGGCCAAGGAGTGTTGGATAATCTTTGAGCTTCAGCTTAAACCAACTATTTAGGGCATAAACATAGGATTAAAATATTGGTTTAAGAGTGAGTAATGAAAAAATTCGTTTCAAGGGTCATTAATGGAAACATAGAAAAAATTAGGTTCACATGGAGAAGGAAGACTGGGGGTTGATTTTACTTTTGGTGTCTAGAAATAGAAGGAAGGATATTCACCATTTTTATTTTCTATGGGGATGACATTTACTCAAATTAAGTAATGATTTATAATTATACATGTTCAAATTATTGATTTTTCAATTTTTTTGGGTAAACCCCTTGAGGCTATAAATGACTGTAACTTCACCATGAAGTCATATGACTTCATCATGAACCTGCATGGTTCTTGTAAACATATTTATGTATTGTTAATGTTGTGTAGGTTAAATAATGAATATTAGGTATTGGGTTAAGACCAATTGTATTTTATTTCTTATCTCTACCTTTTTATGCTCAACTTGGAGCATCACTATAAACTCTTTTTATTTAAAACCTTAACTAGGAAAGGTTTGTTAAATACTAGGTTTTTTCATTATTAGCTTTGTGTAGTATTCAACCTCATTACATTAAAAATCCTAATGGGTATTGAAGACCATTTTATATTATATTTTGGTGTTTGAGCTATCTTTATTGGCATGGTGTTTTAGTCCATTATTGTAGTTGTTGGATTGGTGGATCACTTTTTCAGTGAAAAACTTTTTTCAACTTTAGGTGTGCACTTCAACAAAGTATAGTATCTTTGTTATTTTGTAACTATGATTGAGAACATGTATACTTGATCAAGGTGTTTTGTATCTTTGTTTATGTGTTCTTATGTGTTCTTGAGTTATAGTTTCAACATTTCAATGTAATCTAATATCTAATATCTAATATCTAATATCTAACATTATATTTCAATGTATTTGTAATAATAGTACCATACAAATAATATAATATCAATATTGTTTGCATATTATTATTTATATGATATTTTTTAGCCATAGTGGCATGGATATTGATGTTTTTATCAAAAATCTAAATCCATATAAGGTTGTGTTAGTTCGAATATTATTTTTTAATCTTGTCACCTGTATGAGAATTGTGTTGAGGTTGTGTTGTTTTCCCAAAACTATAACATGGAATAGAAGGCAAGGTGGAAGATAAATTATTATTTAGTTCTCAATTTATTATATTAATTGACTATATAATAATTATATTTTTCTTTGGGGTATTACAATATATGATTCAATTAACTTTTGGATTGGATTTTGATTCTATTTGGATGGAAGAGTTATGTTTCAATACAGTGTTGTTATTTCATTTAGATGACTGGTATTTGTTTAAATGACTAATTATATGGTAATGTTAGCATTGATATTATGTTTTTGTTGCTAAAATATTTTTTATATTATTTTATGTTTTAGTTTTAGCTAATGTATGAACATAAATCTTGTACATTAGATATAATAATCAAAATTAGGTCTCATTCTAAATTTATATTATTATTACAACATTGTTTGGGCATTAAGATATACTAACAAGTATATAAGGGTTGGAGACTTTTCTTTACTTGTGTCATTTTTTAAAGAGTCATATTATTATTTTTTATTCTAATGAAGTAATTAAATGTTAATTTTACCTTAGATTTATGCAAATGGATATATTGCATCTTTTTGGAACATTGAAGTATGCATATGATCTATCAATTTCCATTCATATGTGTTGAATTATATAGAAGATATTAATTTGGAATTTATGAAACTGGGATGATTGTTCAACATAAACTAAGTTAGGATAATAAAGAAGTTAAAATTTGTTAAATATTATAATATAGAATATAATCATGGTTGTGGAGAAATTTGATTTTAGTTTAGATTAACCCTAATATTTTCATACTTAATAAACATGTAATTACTAATAAAAACTAAGGGACATGTGGTATAAAATAGAGACCTCTATTTACTAACCTATAGGGTGGTTAAGATTATTGAATGTGTAATTAAAATTTAACTCTTCCTGATTATAAGTAGATGTGATGGCATATTATGGGGTATTATCCATTTCCAATGTAAACTATTAGGACTCGAGTAACATTTTAATATGTTTTAACCATTTATGGTTTTATCTATGTAAATCCTATGTTTGATTAAAGGATTGAGTAGTCAACATTCCTGAAATAATATGAAATAAATAACCACTAATTTTTTACATATTTTGACTTGATTTAACTTTCTAAAAATAGTAATAAATATGTATAAATAGATACTTGTCTAGAAAGTCCCTGATGTAGAAGATCTAAGTGGTAAAAACTAGGATACTAATAGGTCTGAGTGTCATCAATAGGATCCCCATGTTAGATCCCCTCTTAGATAGTTGAAACACACTTATATAATATCACCATGTGTCTCTAATGTCTTAAAAATGGCACTAGTGTCCTATGTGCAGAACTATTCCTAGATTTTGTGTACCTATGCTTATGTTTTTATGTTTTATTCTTGTGTACATGAATTATAAAATGAAAAATTTCATATAAACACATGAACACAATATATCTATAGTAAATTTAAAAATCAAATAACACAAGTAAATTATACACAACACATAAATTAGGTGGGAAAACATCCAATGGAGGTAAAAATGCCATAGTGATTACTTAATGTTGAAACTATTCCCCAACACATAAAATCTTCTCAATCTCACTTCTTCCTAGAGTGGCCTTTAGAAAAACTTTTTTCACCTAAAAATATATCAAGTTGGAATGAATTTACAATAAGGGGTAAGACCTTGTTTATAATATTTAAGAAGGGAGGTGACCATTATGAAATAACAGTGCATCGATCCTGATAAAGTCAATTAATTAAAACACTTGGTAAGTATTAAGTAACCATAATAATTTTATTTATTTTCATGAGTTTTTCACCTCAGGTAATAAATAATATAATATTATTTAATAAATTAATTACCAAATTAAGATAAGTGTTAATAATTACTACTTAGACATTAATTGATCTAACACTCCACCTTAATGTTTAGTGGGGATGAATGTCATAGTCACCTCAAAAAAATAATTATGTTGTAAACACAATTGAAGGATTATAAAACCTTCATCATGCCAAAATCCACCTTTTGAAAAAAAAGTAATTATAATCCATAAACTACTTGAAAGTAAGTTTAGGCTAGCATGATCATGAGACTACATCTCATAGTTTCTTATGAATAATCACAAAAAATATTCTAAGCCCTTTATAACATAAGGACATCCATTACAAAGTATGATTTTAATTTATTATGGTATAAAATTAAAACTTCCACATGAAGTATATTTATATCACATAATTTACACATGAATTTTGCAATGCTTTATAATGAGAATAATTACAAAGAAAGAGAAGAAATACATGGCTATTAGGAATTGACCTTGCCATGCACACTCACCCTCAATGGCAACTTTACGAGGGCCAACATTTCATGAAACTAAAAAAAATTGGTAGCACCAAGTGGTTTTATGAAGTTATCTACCACTTACTCATCCATAGGATAGAACTGTAGATCAATATCACCATTGAAAATAAAATCTTAGATAAAATGCACTTGAACTTTAATTTGCTAAAAAAAATTTAGTGTTGTGCAACTACACAAAACGTAAACATGTATCCAAAAATATATTCATGATAGAATAATATGGTTAGCATCACAATAACCACATACATAAAAATATGACATATCTTTCTATGGTAAAACACATTTTAAAACAATCATGCCATATCTCAGGCAAACAATCTCACCACTTCAATTACAAAATTAGTGATAAAACATAAATTATTGTACGAAATTCATTATTGGACATCTCCAATATTGAAAATATGAGTGTCCCAAATTTTCATGCAATGTATATAAAATAATTTACTAATAATACGATACTAAGTTTAACCAAACATTAGATATCCTATTTTCAATAACTAATTTTATCATTTGAGTTTTATATATAAAAAAATCAAGTTTAATATGCTTCAACAAAAGATTGATGTATAACCTCTCATACATCAAAAATGGAAAATTTTAGCATGAAATACCATCATCCAATAAAATATATATTATAACTATACAAATAAGTCTAGAGATGTATGAATAAAATTCTTAGTAAATTAAATTATGAAGAACCAATAAATCAAACTCCATTTACAGTTTGCATTTCTTAACATATCTTATTATTAAAGGAAGCATATAAGGGTGTTAACATAAAAAACCAAATGATAAAATAATAAAATGGAAGTATCTAAGTAATTGAAACATAAAAGATTAAAAACTCACTGAGTGTGATATTCTTACCAAATACAACCACTAAACCATGATTATTTTGTCAAATTAACCTATGATGTTATGCATATAATGTATTTCAATGTTAACTAAATTGAAAATAATCATAATATCTATATATTTTATTTGATTTATCATCTAAGACATATATATATATATATATATATATATATATATATATATATATTGAAAGATAAATATAATGTGTTATTTTCAATAATCAATACTAAATCATTTTACTAATAAATATAGTGTAGATGAGACACTATCAATATAGTATCTGTAAGGTAACAAAAAGGTCATTTTATCAAACAAATGAGATGTTTTGTGCATACATGTATTTTTGATGTATAAAAATGAAAATTTTAATTAATGATTCTATTTAAAATATGTACATTAGTATTCATGGCTTTGTCCCATACAAAGTTTGGAATATTTATAGATTACAACATTGTTCTAACCATTTCCATGATGGTGAGGTATTTCCTTTCAATGATACCATTTTGCTGAGTAGAATAGGGAGTTGTTAATTACCTTTAAATACTACAACTAATGTTAAAAGAATAATACTTTTTATTAAAATATTCACCACTATTATAATTTATTAATATCTTAATAGAAAAATTAGATGCATTTTCAACACTAGATTTAAATTTCTTAAATTTAGACAACACATCAAATTTATTTTTAATAAAAAAATATTACATTCTAGTTTAATAGTAAATAAAAGTAAAATATGCATAGAAACATTAAGATATACAACTTTAAGAGGTCTTAAAACATCACTATTAATTAATTCTAAATAATGAGAGGAATTTGTGTCATGATTTTTGTGAAAGGGGTTAGTATGTTACATGCCACATAAGCAACCCTTAAAAGTTTCATGATGAGAGGGGATACAAGGAAGTATAAAAACAAGTTTATTTATAGACATATCATATAAATTATAAAACTAACATGTCATAATTGAGATTCATTCTTACAATGCAATGAAATAAAACATGTAGAAGGAGATAAGATATACAAATCACTATTTTGAACACCTTCAACAATCAGGGAACAAGATTGATTTCTAATGGACCAAATATATTTAAGTAATGTTACAATGAAATTATCATTTATAAGTTGAGAACAATATATAAAATCCTTTTTAATCTTAGGTATATATAAAACATCATTTATAGTAACAAAATTTGAAAATTTTATTTTTTTATGTTTGGTTGATTCTAAAAATAAATTATTTCCTAAGTAAATTCTTTTAGAGATAACTATAGAGTAAAAGAATATTAGATAAGAAAGTCATATGGTGAGGTGAACTGATATATAAAATCCATTTATTTTCATTTTAAGTAAATAAAATAGCATATAAAATAATAATATGTTGATCTTGATTGTATTTTGATTAGGTTTTTTATTCTTTTTTTTTTTGATTAAATTTATTCCCTTTATTAGTTTTAAAAGATTGATTGTTAATTCTATCCTTATTTTTATACCAAGTTTCTATTCTATGACTAAATTTACCACTTGATGGTGTAGATATTCAATATTCATTTCCAAAATAAATAATTTAACAACTTTCCATGGAATTTTTGATTAGGCCTTAATTTGGGTTAATTAGTTCTTAGGCATGATTAAGCACTTTATGTACAAATTGCTCAAATTGATCAGAATGCCTTATGATTGGTCCTAAATTTGATTATATTAGAATTGGAATTCCACATCAGATGTGTATTCCCGTTTAAAATGTTTCAAATAACAAATAATAAAGGCATGAGTCTTGTGTACAAGATTTTATAGGAAAGAGCAATCTAGAGCACACAGGTGCAAATTTGGTATTTTAACTCAAAATGAAATGATCAAAGTTAGTTGGCCCATAAATTAAATTTCCCCATTTAGGGATACCCTATCCAAAATCAGAATTTGAATATGTCATTTTCAAATCATTTAACATGTTTTAGTGTTTTTAGGCAAAATTGTACATTTTGGGTAGAAATTAGTCAAAAGCCTAGTTGGAGGTTATCGACAGCCAATTTTAGCTGTCTACAATTTTCCCTTATTTGGGAAGGTGTTGCATGTTATAAGCACAGTAACATCTTATCAAATAATGAAAAGGTCTTGGATGCCTACAACTACAATGATGATAAACTAACTATGTTATGCCCTCTCAAGGGAATGATTGGCATAAGGAGGTTGGAAAATTATCCCTCAAAAAGAAAGAAACAAAACAAGGGGAAAAAAAAGAAAGATGATGGGGTAAAAAAAAATGATATTGAAAAAGTAGTCAAAATCATTGAAAATGTAAGTGGGATGGTGCACAATGGTTTTCTCAAAGGTTGTTATAAGCATTATACCCTAATAGTGGCAAGATGGTATGATAACACAATGATTTGCCCAAAGGTGGTTATAATCATTGAGAAGATGGAACTGCCCCAATTAAGATAGACAAACAAGATAATAGCATGCCCCTATATGGGTGAAAAAATTAAAGTGGTCGCAACTCAATGATTTACCCAAAGTTGGTTATAATAATTAGACCATGATTATGACAAACATGATAAACCTAGCCATGGATGATGATAACTTAAGAGGGTAATGATGAATTAGAAAAACATACTACTAGGGATATGCTCGTTTGAACTAATTAAGGTTATAATTAGTTTGTGGTCAATTACTTTGTTTGAGATAAGATTGGGAGTGGAATTAGGATGTTGATGGTAAAGAGATGCTACCATTGCTAAATATAATTATTGAAGCTGAGGTTTATTGTAGAATGTGATGGAAGGATTCATGATAGAACACCATAAAGACTTGGCCAAAATATGCAGAAGGACTAACTCCCATAATACAATGCATCAATGATAGAAACCATGATGACAATGTAAACATATTAATATAGATGGATTTAAATGTACGTGTGGGAAAGGAATCACCCAATGAACACACATAAATTGAATCTAAGCAATAGTGCTAAAGTAAATAAATAGGTAGATAAATAAAGTAAGCAAAAATAAATAAACAAACAATGCAATAAAAATCCTATGAATACTACCCCTAGAAAATAGGTGAAAACTTAAAAAATGAACTAAATGGGGGAATATAAGAAAAAGAATGGGGTGTTCAATCTATCTTCATATGCACTAGGCAAGTGGATGCTACCTACATAGTTCCATGGATGTAATTTCCAATAAAAAGCTTTAGGCCAAATGTAGTTATCCCAAGGAATGGGAAAAATGTGATAACTGATGAAAACAAATAGAATGGATGTGATAGAAGAATAGAAATGGTCTTGTATAATATCAAGTGTGTGAGAAAAAAGGCAAAAAATGATAGGGAAACTAAATGACAAGTGGTTTGCTTGTAACTTAGTAAGGGTTCCAAGAATCCTTAAGGCAAAGAAGTGGTCAATGTTTTTGTTCTTTTATAATGACTTTTTGAAATGTTTTTAGAGTTATTTGAAGTATTTCAACTCAATCGAGAATGATGAGACACTAAATGGTTTAATCTCACAAAATGGAAAGAGCATTCAAATTGAGGTCACTCTCAAATTTGTGAAAGCTTGGCTTAGGTTGCCTATAAAATGGTGAGACCATGGCTTTGGTTGCTCACAAAATAGCTAGAGAGTGGCTTAGGTTTTTCACAAAATGATGAGAGCATGACTTAGGTTTCTCACAAAATAGTGAGGGCATGGCTTAGGTTGCTCACAAAATAGTGAGAGCATGGGTAAAAAGGGTGATTATGCTGACCTAAACAAGTATTGAGCACTGCCTACATAGTCTTAGATTAGGACCTCAAGTCACTGTAGTTCCACCATTTTAGTGAAGGAATTTGACTAGTGCGGTAGCCAATTCAAAAAAAATAAGCATGGTTGGTTGAAAGACATAGTATGCCATAGGAAGTGGCAAGTTGGTATGTCAAGGCTTAGTATTTCCCCTAGTTTACCCATAGGTGGTTATAACCAGGACACAAAATCATAGATCAATGGTACTAATTTTCCTAAAGGTGGTTATAATTAACAATAAAATTAGTGGTAAGAAAGACTAACAAATGAAGGATGCAACTATCAAATCTTCTATCACATTGTCCCAAAATACAATCTATATCTAAAGTTCTTGAACTAATTAATGAACTAATCAGATACCTTGATGATAAAATTGTGTGATGAATGAGAAAAACAAAGTTTAAATACACTAGGTTTTTAGAACACACATGGTTGATATGTTAGAAATAAAAAGTGGAAATAGAAAAGAGGATTGATAAGGGCAGTATGTGTACAAAGAAGAATAGTGATAAAATGGTATAACTGAAATGGTCCTTACAAATAATACACCTTCGCATTCAAGTATAGTACCACTTGAGATGAATAATATTCATTGGCTCTGGAAGTTCCTCTCGATCTAGTGTGGTAACCCTAGATGTTCCTAATCTATAATTTGTAGTGATGATGAAAGGCTCTATCTAGTTTGGTTTGAATTTCCCTTTATGTTTCTTCTCAGTCATGGTACTCTTTTGGTTTTCTTTTAGAATAAGATCACCAAGTTCAAATGTTTGATAATTCACAGACCGATCGTACTGGTATTTGAGTCAATTTTGATATACTTGAAGATTGTTGAGCGTGGTTATGCATTTTTCATCAAGTAGATCTAGCTCTTGCAGGTGAGCTACTTGATAGTCATGATCATCTAGGACTTGCTTAAAAGAGATGCATAGTGAAGGTAACTCGACCTCAATGGGAAGGATGGCTTCAGTACCATAAATGCATATGGAGTCAATCTTATGGTGGTATGATGATAGGTATGGTATGCCCAAAGGGTAGGGAATATCTAGAGGTACCAATCATGACTGACATCATTAGCAATATTTTTGAGAATATTGATAATGGTTTTGTTGGATGCCTCAGCCTGGCCATTACCTTGAGGGTAATATGCTATAGAAAAGTGTTATGTGATGTCATATTTAGTACATAACTATTATACATATTTATTCTTGAATGATCCTCCATTATCAAATATAATGTTAGAGTGAATATCATAGTGATAGATGAGATGGTTGAAGATGAATTTGGAAATTTGCTTTTCTAGTCATGTAAGAGAGGGGTATAAATTCAACCCACTTAGTGAAGTATTAAATGGTGGTAAGGACATGTTTATGGCCAATAGATGAAGTGGGATTAATCTTACCAATGAGGTCACATCCCCATGTAAAAAATGGCCATGGTGTCAATATTTGTTTTAGAGTTTTTTCTAGGGCATGAATCAAATTAGCATGCCATTGATATGTTTCACATTTCTTTACATATGCAATGACATTTGAATCCATTACGGTCCAATAATAACTAGTACAAAATAGATTTAAAAATAGGAATTCCTCACTTTAATGGGATCCACATATTCCTTCGTGAACTTCTCTTAATGCTAATTTAGACTCTATTGAAGTTAAATAATGAAACAAAGTTTCATCAAAACTATGATGGTAAATAGTTGATCCAAGTAAAGTATAATGAGTGGAATGATGAATGAAGTATTTGGTTTGTTTTTGAGATAAGTCAAGTGGCATAAATTGGTCATGAAGGTAGTTGTAAAGGTCTGAGTACTAGATATAATTAGGACCAACAATATCATAAATCATGGAAATAATTAAAGGTTCATGAGATGGTGCTAAAAATTTCTCAATGAGGAACTGATACTCTTTAGCTTTATCTATTTGTCAAATTAGAGAACCAATAGTAGCCATACAATTTATAGTTCTATTACTATCCCTCAATATATGTTCAAACTAAATGTTGGAAATTTGTTTTTTAAGAGTGTCAACCATGGCTTTATATGGAACCAACTTGTCATCTTTGGTCTAAAAATTATTTGTGACCTAATTGATGATTAACTCAGAATCACCATAAACTTGAAGATGAGATAATTAAATTACACTATTTGTTGAAGTCCTGTAACAAGTGCTTCATACTTGACCAGGTTGTTTGTATAAGGAAAGTTGATTATGAATTATTTAGGGATTAGATCCCCTATGGTGTAATAAATAATAGGCATGCCCTCAATCCATGTGCAGTGAATTAACCATATAAATATAGCTTCTAGGGCTACTCCTCAAGGGGTGTATCAATAACGATCATGATGGATTCATCAAGAAATGGAAACTTGAGTGGTTGTGTGTTCATGAGGGGTGCTTCAGCAAGTTGATCTACAAGAACTTTTCCTTTGGTTGCATTTTCATTGATGTAATCTTTAGCAAACTCACTAAAAAGCATGATCTATTTATCCATTATACCTTGAAAATATATTTTTCATAGTACATACATGAGTGAATATAATTTTGAATTGACTATAGTTTTATTATTCAACATTTAATGATGAAATTTTTAAGCTACAAAAACTATGGCTAGACAAGATTTTTCAATAGGTATGTAGTTATGCTCATATGTAACTCAGGTACAGCTTGAGTAGTATACAACATGTTCCTTTCCAGTGTCATCATGTTGAGCCAAGAGTGCCCCCAGGGCATGATCAATAACTAATAGGTATAAGAAGAATGGCTTTCTTGGTATAGGAGGTAATAAAATAGGTGGATTGATAAGATAAGCTTTGATTTGTGGAAAAGTTGTTTGGTAGTAATCATCCCAATGAAATGAATCTCCTTTCTTTAAAAGTTACATAAATATATGATAGTTGTTTACTAACTAAGATATAAAGCATCGAATGGATTGGATCTTACCCTACAAACTATAGAGTTGCTTCAAATTGGTTGGTGCATGGAATTTAGATGGATCGACTTCAATACCTCTATGAGACACAATGAAGCCTAATAATTTTCTTGAAGTTACACCAAACACTAATTTCTTTTGATTTAGTCTAACTTTATATTATTGTAGTCTTTCAAATATCTTATGCAACACTACTAGATGGTTGGCTCTTGGATTTTCTTAATATGTCATCGACATAGTCTTCAATAATATCATGCATCATATTATGGAATATGATAGTCATGGCTCTTTGATATGTAGCTCCCACATTCTTAAGGCCAAATGGCATCACCAGATAGTAAAATGATCCCCATAGAGTGGTGAATTCTATTTTGTGTTGATATTTTGGTGTTATTATGATCTGATTGTATCCTAAAAAGCCATATATGAGTGAAAGAATTTCATAACTTACCATGGAGTCAATTATAATGTCAATATTAGGAAATGGAAAATCATCTTTAGGACAAGATTTTTTGATGTCTCAAAAATTAATAAAATTTTTGATTCCTTCAGGGTTTTTGCTAATAGGTACTACATTAGAGATCCATTTTGAGTAGTTAATTGATCAGATGCATCCTACATCTAAGAGTTTTTTCAATTCTTTCTTTACTAATATAAAAATGCAAGGATGCATCTTATGAAGATTTTATTTTGCCAGTTTGGCATCAAGATTATCCATAAGGTGGTGTAGAACCAAGGTGGGGTCTAATATTGGCATGTCAGAATAGGCCCATGCAAATATATCCACAAAATTTCTCAATAGAGTTATAAAGATGTCGCATTCTTTCCTAGTGAGGGATGTACCTACTTTTATCCATTTTAGGTCTGATAGAGTCCTAATGTTTACCTCTATTGTGTCTTTGAATAGAAGGGTCAAACTATCTTCTAGGATAGTAGGTAGTAAATTAAATTGTTGGACTATGTCAAGCTCCTTTGTTAAGACTTGCTCTTCAACTTGTCCTAGGAATGATGAATTTGAGTCTCCTAATGCTAGATTTGGGCATGTAACAAAAACAATTATAAATTCTTGGAAAATTTGATCAAATACTTGTTTTTACTCAAAATTGAACTCAGATTCACAAGAAAGATCATCGTTAGTGGTCTCTTAGTCTAAATTTAAAGAAAAATGAACACCCTTATCTAATGGCACCTTAAATAGGGTTTCACCAGTTGACTAGCATTTATCTTTACTCTTTCCCTAGTCAAAAAATAATTCAAAGAGATTTTTACTTTGGAACCTTAATGTTTTACCTTTTTTTGTATGGCTAAGGGTGTTCACTCACTCTCCAAAATACGTTGTAGGATCCAGTGTGATTGAGAATCCTAATTTGTGATCTCCCAATGGAACATTGTCTCTAAGGCCTAAGAAATCATAGAATGCCTCATCATTCTAGAACTTATCAATTAATAGATTGAATTCTTCTTGGTCCCAATCTATCAATTGGGGATAATATAATGGTAGTGGATTATGATGAACAACTTGGGTAAGGGTACAAAAGGCATTATTATCAAATAACTTGGTTTCAGCGAAGTTATCAAAGGTGAGGCTATGATCAGACTCTACTTCACTATCAACATCATCATCACTAGTCATTAGTGATGGAGCTTGAATAAAATATGTGGGATCACCCCTAGGCAGTTTAAATCCAAGTCCATAAGGTCTTTCATACTTAGTCATGGAAATTGGCTTGATGATTCCTTGCTGATTTAGTCTGAGGCCTCTTCTTTCATAATTGTGACACTCCATGATCCTATTGGGAATGAGATACTTTTTACTTTTATAAAAATTATCCAAGTCATCATTATATAACCATGATTCATCCCCTTCAAGAGGGTTAGGTCCTAGGCCAAATGCTGGTACACATATGATAGGTCCCTTATCTTTGTTCTTTCATTACCAATACATATGTGGGATGACCTTACGTCACCCAAAGGTTTTCAAAATTTGAGGAATATTGGCAATGTGAAATGTGTCATCGGTCACATATTCTCCTGGTCCATTATCTAAAATGGTGAAATGAATAGAAGCTTTAGGAGGCAGCATGTAAGAAATGGAATCCAAGGCATTAAGATATATGTAATTATCTGATGAAGGATCAATAAATTTAGAATTTTCCTTTATCTTACTTATAACTGGGCTTTATACCATATTGATAATTATAGCTTTGAAACTCAGCCTCAAGATGATTGTAATGTTCATATGGGTGTAAATATTCTAGAATATTTACCTCCATCCCTAAGTGGGAAAACTTGATACATTGGTGTAGTGTTCATGAGACTACATGAACCTCATGTAACCAAGGCCTGCCTAGAAGCATGTTGTATGCTAACTCAATATCCAACACATGGAAAAGTGTATCATGGGTTAAAGGCCAAATTATAACCAAAAAATTAATGGTGCCCTATGATACTCTTTTCTAATTATCATAGGCTTTAATAGTTATTATTTTTGGCTAAAGATCTATGATTTTGTAGCCAAGAAGCTTGATGAGCTTGAGAGACACTATGTTGAGGCCAGATCAATTATTGATAAGGACATGTTTCACTTTATGCCATCTAATACAAACTTATATGTACAATGAGTTATTATGGAGTGGGCCAAAGGAAGACATATCACTTTGGTTGAATGTGACTTGTTGGGCTAGATCTATGTATCCAACCAGAGCTTGAAAGTTATCAGAGGATATGTCACTAACAATAATAGATTGGGTAAAAAACTCATTCAAGATGTTTTTATGGATTATTTACATTGAAAACAAATCTTAAATAGTAATTTGTGCTAGTGTCTTTCTCATGTCCCCTTTTCAGTTGACATGTTTAGAGTTGAGGATTAGCCTATTATATGACCTTCATAGGCTGATAGGATGGTTAGAGGGTCTTGATGGAGATTGGCTTGGCTTCGTTTAGCAGAATTTTTCCAATTGGCTTTTGTTTGGGCTCGATCGGACATGTATTGAGGGAGATATTAATATTTGATTAATTTAATCAAATATTAATTATTTGGTGTAATATTAATTTAGAAACCCTAATTATAATTTAAGAAAACCCTAATTAGGGCAAGCATATCTTTTTGAGGGTATAAGGGTTTCTCATGGGAGGCCATTATGATTATCCATTGATTATTGATATTGATTATTGCTAAGAATTCTTCTGTGAAGACTGAGCCAAGGGTTCTAGGATTCCATTTGCATTAGAGAATGTCCACTCATTTGCATTAGTAATTCAGAGGTTGTGAAAGATCAATTGATTTATTGCTAAATTGAGAGATAGCTTCATACAGAAGTTATCATAGAGATTTACAGGGTTGAGAGATAACTTCACACAAAAGTTATCACAATATTTTAGGTATTTATTTCATTAGGTTTTTGATTTATAGATTACCCAGATATAGATCTTTCATGTTAGCACTATATTTCTACATATTAGGTATTCAACATTTAGGCTGCACTAAATTCTATTTGCTCCTGTATGGAATCTATACAGATTCATGCAAATTTGTACTATTTTACCACAGGTTGACAACACTGCAGGGATCACAGAGACTGACATCAGTCGTCTGTAGACCAATGTCAGTAGAGAAGCCAATCAAAAGAGACTGATGATGGTAGTTTATCAATTTATGGTAGCCTTATAACCGGCATCGATGACTGTGTGTCGACTCAGCGAACCTGAGTAGTCCAAATTGCAAGTTTATTTCCAGTTTGCTAGAGTAATCAGGTTTTGTAAGACAATATTTTAATATTCTTTTATATGCATGAGAGAGGACTGTAATTGTAATCATCTAAACAAGTGATAAGATATTTGATTTGCTATTAAGAGATTATATTGTGGTTGATTTATTTATTTGAAGATATTTTGCAAAAATCGCAATTTGTTCTTATTTCATACAAAATTTTAGAATAATCAAAAAAGCAATTTAGAGCTTTTGTCCTTCTATAGTCCCTATTGAAGGGGATATTACAGTGGTATCAAAGTTAAATCCTGCCATCCTGAGGGTTTATAGATCTTATGCAACCACAAGAGTTGGGACCACACAGGTATAACACATGCAGTAGAGCCTTGCTTGAAGGTACCCAGGTGTTAGAGCAGCCATCAATCATCATGAGTGATAGACATGAGGGTAGCCCACCCAAGGGCCATAGGTATGATGTTGATCAGGACACTAGAGATTTCTATCGTGTTATGATGACAGGCAGCAGTAGATGAATCAGGCAATACAGGCACTCACTACTATGGTAGAGAGGATGAACCCACCTATTAGATAGAATGGGGAACAAGGAGATAATAGGAGTGCTACTATTAATTAGAGACAACATTAGATCCATTCCAAAATTGTTGATAGACCTACATGGCCTACGTTTGTACAAGATGAACCAGGAGAAGCACCAGCAGAAGAGGCAACAGGTGATTCCTTATTTACAGATACCCTCATGGCTACAAATGATGAGTGGGACTTATTAGCTCCTCAGGTTCAAGAGAAGATGTCCTTTGATCATTTTGTTAATCAGAGGAGAGAGCACTATAGATTGGTTAGATAGGACAGGAGGCTTAGAGGTCAACTCAGTGAGCTAAAGAAGGCTACTGGCAAGCTTTCTTTGACTACTTTTGATGATAGCGGCAAGATGACAGCTCAAGCTTGGGTTCATAAGCTTGACACCTTTTTGGCATTGAGGCTAATGATAGAGATAGAGGCCATAAAATATGCCACATTGCACTTTGATGGAGTAGCACATGATTGGTGGTACCATGGTATGGTAACACTTTAGCATAACCAGGTGATAGAGTACAAGGACTTTGTGGATAGATTGGTTGAGCGGGTTGATAGGAAAGATCCTGAGGTTTACTTTTGAGATCTGGCATAGTTGAGACAAACAGGGAACTTGGAGTCCTCCATTGGTGATTTTCAGAGATTGACAGTCATGGTGCCAAATATTTTAGAGTGTAGATTGGTAGTTCTCTTCATGGAGGGATTGACAGAACTGTTGAGAGGATAGATCAAAGCCTTTAATCCTCCTTCATTATAGATAGCTATGAATAAGGCACATAGTATGGATATGGCAGCCTCATCTAATAAATCTAACTTAGGAGGTACTTCTTCATCCAGGGACCATAAGTGCTTCAACGGTAATAGAGAAGAGGAGATTTTAACATAGATAAATTAGTTGTTAAGAATGATTCTAAGGCAAATATTACAGCACCAACTTTGGATCGAGATGCTCTTAACAATCTGCGTAGGAAGAAGCTTTGCTTCTATTGCAAAGGTCCCTATGATGCCAATCATGATTGTCCTTTGAGGCCTAAGGGCAAGGCAAATCATGTGATGTGGGCGTATTATGAGGATTCAGATTTAGAGGATTCTGAATAGCAAGATGATTTTGAGGAGGTAGAGGCTTCAAAGCCTAAGGCAAAGGTAGATTTAGAGCTTCATAAACAGGAGGCATGCCTATCTAGCATTTAGTTAGATGAGTCATTTAGAATCTGTGGAGTTTTGGCAGGACAGAAGGTCATCACCCTTCTTGATACAGGAGCCACACATAATTTTATAGATGCTAGATTTGTGGAGAAGTATGGACTCACTACTAAAGATTTTTAGGGAATTAGAGTTAAGGTAGCTGATGGTCACACTCTTAGGTGTGAGCATATGATTAGAGACCTCCCATTGCACTTAAACAACTATGAGTTCAAGGCTGATTATTATGTGGTGAACATGGGGTATGATAGGTATTATCATGTCCCCTTTTTAGTTGACATGTTTAGAGTTAAGGATTGGCCTATTATATGACCTTTGTAGGCTG
This sequence comes from Torreya grandis, assembly GCA_037957365.1. Classification (NCBI taxonomy): domain Eukaryota; kingdom Viridiplantae; phylum Streptophyta; class Pinopsida; order Cupressales; family Taxaceae; genus Torreya; species Torreya grandis. The sequence goes on from JARHVA010004136.1 coordinate 575,974, forward strand.
ATAGGATGGTTAGAGGGTCTTGATGGAGATTGGCTTGGCTTCATTTAGCAAAAAATTTCCAGTTGGCTTTCATTTGGGCTCGATCGGACATGTATTTAGAGAGATATTAAAATTTGATTGATTTAATCAAATATTAATTATTTGGTCTAATATTAATTTATAAACCCTAATTCTAATTTAAGAAAACCCTAATTAGGGCAAGCATATCTTTTTGAGGGTATAAGGGTTTCTCATGGGAGGCCATTATGATTATCCATTGATTATTGATATTGATTATTGCTAAGAATTCTTCTGTGAAGACTAAGCCAAGGGTTCTAGGATTCCATTTGCATTGGAGAACATCCACTCTTTAGTGTGTGCGATTTAGAGGTTGTGAAAGATCAGCGGATTTATTGCCAAATTGAGAGATAGCTTCATACAAAAGTTATCATAGAGATTTATAGGGTTGAGAGATAACTTCACACATAAGTTATCACAATATTTTAGGTATTTATTTCATTAGGTTTTTGGTTTAGAGATTACCTAGATATATATCTTTCATGTTAGCACTATATTTATATAGATCAAGTATTCAGCATTCAGGTTGCACTAGATTCTATTTCCTCCTGTATGAAATCCATATAGATTCGTGCAAATTCATACTATTCTACCACATATTGACATCACCACAAGGATCATAGAGATCGACATCAGCCATCTATAGATCGACGTTGGTAGAAAAGCCGATCGATAGAGACTGATGATGGTAGTTTATCGACCAACAACGGCCTTATAACCAGTGTCGGTGACTGTGTGTCGACTCATTGAACCCGAGCAGTCCAAATTGCAAGTTTATTTCCAGTTTGCTAGAGTAATCAGGTTTTTTAAGATAGTATTTTAATATTATTTTATATGCATGAGAGAGGACTGTAATTATAATCATCTGAACAAGTGATAAGATCTTTGATTTGCTATTGAGAGATTATATTGTGGTTGATTTATTTATTTGAAGATATTTTGCAAAAATCACAATTTGTTCTTATTTCATACAAAATTTTAGAATAATCAGAAAAGAAATTTAGAGATTTTGTCCTTCTATAGTCCCTATTAAAGGGGATATTATAGTCTTCTACAATTTTTTCACAATATCAAACTTCTTATCTTAGTTAGTAGTGAATGGTTTATTCTGAGGCTGAACAGTTGGTTGGATGATAGGAAAAGTGGAATATGGTTGTGGGCCTAGCATAACAATCTTTGAACTCCAAGTTGTGATTGTACAACTGGGATTAAATACTAGACCATTATTTATAACTGATGTTGGGAATGGTGTGGGACTAGATAGGACAAGTCTTGATTGTTGTTATACTTTTATGTGGTCATGTGACAAGAATGAGTTATCATTATAAGATCCAAAATTGGAATTTTTAGTTTGTTAGTTTTCTTGTATGCACTCCTAGGTCAAATAAGGATTATCCATGTGATTTGGATGAATAATATTGTTTATCAGTGGTCTAGGTAGAGTAGTGCTTGGTCTAGGATTAATTGAGATGGTATTAACACTACCCCCTAAAATATGACCTACAAACCTATTGTAGTCATGTGCAATTGCATCATAGGTTTGTTGCATTTTACAATTCTGACCTTGATTTTATCTATTTTTTATCATTATGGATTTTGCTACTAATTTTGTTGGTTCTACTGGTTTAGCCTTTGATTTTGATACTATTGATTTTATTACTACACTGACCATTATTATTGTTGATTATTTTGCTACTATTGATTATTACATTAGGGAAATGGGTTTTTATAAATCCCAAGAGTTTAATTAGAAGTGGAAGCACCATTATCTAGTTTTATCTCCCCATTCTCTAACATATTTTGAAAAATACTTGATTTTGACACATCTTCATAGATTATGCCCATGGCCCTGATGATAGTCACAAAACTCATTTTCATGGTACTAATAAGGGTAAAGAATACCTTACAGATAATTCTTTAGTATAGGTCAACTAATTAGATTAGTGGTGGAAAGATTAAAAAATATAGATTCAATAGGCTCTCCTAGGTCACTAAAGACATTATGTGCAAGCACGATTCTCCTAGGAGGAGGGGTTTACAATGGTAAAGGTTGTTGTATTTGTTGTGTAGGTTTTGGTGGCTACACTTGTAGCATTTATTGGAAATATTTTTAGGTAGGAGTAAGCTAAAAAGGTGGTATAGATGATGTCTTCATAATTTGGACATGATGAGATTTGGTTACTCCATTTCCCATAAAATTCCTATTTCAATTGAATTACTTCAATCTTTCATGATTATTAGCCTTTGTTGGTTGCAATGATTGCATTTGGATGGAATGTTGGTCATTTCCATGATTAGTACCTTGATTTTGATTAGTTTAATTAAGCTTGATTACCCATTTATTGATGAGTGCTCACTCGATCAACAAACCTTTATCTATGATCTCTTTAAACATATGTACACATTGTAGTTCCAAATGATGGGCTATCTCATTATGCAAATTTTTAGTAAACATAGTGGATAATTGTTTATCTAGTAAATTGTAGATGAAACATCTTGAAAGGGCTCTCCATTGTTGTAAATAACTTGCAAAAATATCCTCAACTTTTTACATTTCTTCTGTCAAGTCTGCTAATGAAATCTCATGCTTGAGATTATAGGAAAAGTGTTGCACAAATTTATTAGAAAGATCATCAAAGTCTGTTACTGAATACTTGGGTAAATTTAAAAACCAATCCAAGGTTTGTCCATCCAGGCTCCTTGGAAACAATAGGAAAAAGGTATATGTCACTATATGCCACTGGTTGACATGTAATAAAGAATTCAGTCAAATGAGCTTTAGTGTCACCTTTCCCTTTATACTTATCAAATTTGGGTGGTTTATATCTTATAGAAAATGGTATCTATAAATACTCCATATTGAAAGGATAAGAACACATTGCATCCAATTTTAACTTCTTAGTTTGCTTACCCAATTGAATGGTAGCAATTGCACACTTCATCTATTGCAATTTTTGGGATAGGAAACTAGAAGGGATATTGGTTTGAGGGAGAATATTGGTTTGGGTAAATGGTTGGGAGTTCACAGGTGGGACACTTTGACTAGGGTATTATGGATGTGCCTATTAGGGTACATTGGCTTGGTTAGGTAATGGACCAAGAGTATGCATACATCGATTGGGATATACTTGAAATTGCACATTTAGCTATGTGATATTTTGGTTTGGGTTGACAATAAAAGTTTGACTTAGAGGATTTTGTGATTGGGATGAAGGGATATAACTATAATATGTCTACTATGGTTGAAAAAAGACATACTACCAACTAATTAAACCTTGTTGTTGAGTAGGAACTTGTACACCAAGAACTTGTCTCTAAATTTATGGCACATTTTGAACTAATAGTTGTCTAGTAGGTACTTGATAAACATGGGGACCTCCTTGTTGCATGAATCCACTGGAAGAAGTAAAATCATGTTATAGATCCATCATCTATTGCTGACCAATATTTTTACACTATTGATTATTCATTGCATGGTTTTGAATTGGCATATTAGTCTATGACTGAAGAGGTATGTTCATTATTACCTAGCAAGGTGGTGCATTAGTTGTCCCTAATTAAGGTGGTAATTTATTCATCCTCTATTACATTTATACACTATATTATGTCTACTACTATGGAATACCACTCGTTACATGTTGAGGGTGAGTAGGATTCATCACATTCTATCATTGAGGTGTAACATTAGCCATCATTTGATTATTGAATCCTATAGGTTATACACTTGAGGAAGAGGTTAGTTGAGGTTGGGGTACAAAAATTCTTATTCCTTGGTATGATGATCTACTCATGGGCTTAACTATAGGCACACATTATTGTCTAGTTGTTTGTGTGTTAGTACCACATTGATCAAGATTGGACATTGTTTATACATTGTCTACTATGTTTGGCTCATTATTCATTATAGAGGTCAAAGACACTTATTTAGTAACTAGCATATGTATCAATTTATCTATCAAAGCATTTTGTAAAAATGGTTCAAAACTTAGATTCTATTATCTAGTTAATTCCATCAACACTCTTGTTAAAGGTACTATGTCAGTGAGGGGCTTACTCACCATGTTCATCTAATTGAAATCACGTGCTAAATTTAGGTAGGTTTGGTATGCCATTTTCATTTGGTTAAAGTGATCTTCCATGATGTTTTTTCCTTGATTGGATATATTGGGGTATCAATACATTGTTTGGACTAGAGCCATAGGATTGCTAGAATAAGCTTGTTGATCGTAAATCATATTATGGGACACTCTTACTAGACTTTGTAGATTTTCATGGGAGAAGTCTATTGGAAAATTAGCCCCTACCTCTATGGCTCTAAGCAAAATCTTGTCTTTATTCTCTAAAAAATGCCACTCAAATAAAAATGGATCATACATGGAAGCCAAATTAGTATAATATGGATATTGAAGTATTGGCTCATCCACCATAGGTATTGTAGATAAGTATTGCACATTTTGTTCTTGGTCCTATTCTTTGTAAGGTAGTGTTTTAACCAAATAGTTAACCAATGGATCTTGGCTTTATGCTCCTAATTGAATATTATAAGAGGGATAAGAATCCATCTCATAAGTAATGTTATCTGCATAGGGGTCTTTCACTATTTCTTCTTACACAACTACATTACTAATCCCTAGATTGTGCATGAGTCCACTATGAGTGTAGGAATACATGTTGTGATCCATAGTCAATGCTTTACAATAAAAATTGAAAGACTTATACAAACTTTAAAAAGGACAAAATCTAAAACAAATGATACCTTCAACTTGGTCTATATTTGTCAAAAGCATCAAAAGGTTTCTTCAAATATTTTTGAAGGAACAAGCTAGCATAAAATATCTAAAATTTCAATGTTCACACAAAGATAAACAAGTAAATGGACTAAAAATTATAATTCCAAACTCTAAGGTTAGAGTCTTTCAAATAAGTCTAATCTAGGAATTTAAAAGTTTCTAGGTCTTTTGGCCAAATATAGTGTCAAAAGCTAGGCTCAAATAGGGCATGTGCTATGACTCTTGGCCAAATGGTGTCAAAAGCTAAAATTTGAAAAATAGATGAAGGTTTTAATCGAACGGATTTGAAACACTTATAACAAACATTAGGCATTCCATTCTTGGACATGAACTTGATCAACTAGGTATAAGATATGAAACAAAAGGCACTTTAGAAATAGTTTATTTTCTCATAAATAATGGTATAAAATTTGGTTGTTTTGACAAACAAGCTAGATAAAGGTGAATAGTATAAATATGATTTAGATAAAGAATCAAAAGTACACTTGGATCGGTTTGAATATGTAAGAAAAAAATTGGAATTCTATGTAAGAGGGTTAATGAAATAAAGGTTGAAATTATTTGGGTAGTGTAATGATGTTATACTACCCAAAAGGTGTGATAAAAAAGTTTTTTTCAAAGACTCTCCAAGGCAAAGACATTTTCCCACAATTTTGACAACATAAAACTATGTTTCTTAACTCAAAATGTTGTGGTGTATAGAATTAAAGTGAAAGTGTTTAGCACAAAATAGCTTAAGTCTATTAAGTGATGATAATGATTATGAGTCTAAAATGTCCTTCAACTTAAATTGGAAACAAAACCTAAGTTCCCTCAATTTTAGTGAAAATGGTGAACCCACTTAACACATCAACCCTATGAACTCATAAATATGTAATTTCAAATTTAGATTACAAATGAAGGACTACTTTGGTAAACGTATATACTTAATTGGGTAGCATAAATATGCCAAAGTGGATGATATGACTCTCAATCTTTTGATGAACTTTTGAACAAGGAAAATGGATGATCTCACATGGTCAGCATAATGCCTCTTTGTTCAAAGGAAAATTTTGAAAATGTGTTAGGTTTGGATTATTTGTTTACACCAAGTTTTGACTCCAAACAAGACTTTAAACTAGGACAAGATCAACTAATTAATTACCCTTAAATCCTAAACTGACAAGGTTGCTTGGTACTATTAAAATCCATCAATTTACATCATTTGAGAGGATTTTAAGTGTTCATCCAAAAGTAAATGGACATTTATAGTAGGGTTTTTACACCCAACCTTCTCTCAATTGATAGTACTATGACATAAACCATGAGCTGCACCTTACACCAATAGTATTCCTACAACAAGTGGGGATTTGTCTAAAATATAAGAAGCTTCTAAATGATCTAGGGGAATCAATTACATAATGACTTTCATGTCAAATGATGCAAAATAAAATCATAGATTTTGGGTTTATATCACTTAACTTGTTGTAAAAAGGTCTAGTCCTTTTTTCAACCACTACATCCTACTATTCGCTTAGTGTAGTGCGATGTCTAAAGTGCCACTACATCCTATGTACAACTCCAAAGGAGTCAAATGAAGTTAATGTCAAGAGATGAAACCCCAAGTTAAAGATTCCCTAAATAACTTATGGGATGTGATGAAGTACCCCTCACAAGTCAAGATGCATAAAAGTAAAGAAAACATTAAAATAGAAAGACTTTAAGGTCATTTTCAAGGTCAGCCAAACTTTGATGAATTTTTGGGGAGTGATTTAGATAAATTTCTTTTTAAGCCTTTGACTAGGATACTTGCAATAGGAATGGCACTTTTGATTCCAAGGGTTCCCTATAGGGGACAAATGGAAGAGCATACATGTAACATTCCACTTTTCACCAAACAAAAGATAATTAAACAACTAAAGCAAGAAAAAATTGACAAGTGTGTTCAATTTAAACCCAAATAAAATGTTTGGTGGCATTGATTTGACCCCTTGGTCTTAGTTGTAAAATTTGAAAAACATTCATCAAAAACATCTAAATTTTTTGTTGTTAAACAATAAAACAAAGTTCCAAATAAGATTTTAAGCATGCAAAATTGATTTAAACATGTTTAGAGCAAATATCCCAGTTGGTCCTGTAACAAAAATTTTAGCATGTCCTTTAGCTTTGAAGCCCTTTTGAATTTGAAATAAGAAACTTTGGAAAAGTATCTCTCATGTCTATGTTTTTGGAGAAATGTAATGAATGATGTCAGTCAATACCACTGACATCAATTATAGCCAACCAAGATTTGATCATTTTTGTTCTACTGATCAACATCAGTTAAGCCAAGTAATTGATGTCAGTATTTCTACTAATATCAGTTACTGTGTAAAATTCATGGCAACCAAGAGAAGAAAAATAAAGTTAGAAAAATAATTTTTAAGAGTTTCAACAGCTCAAATAATTTTTTTTATAATGTTGCTATATGATCTTTTTCATGTGTAGGATGTGTCTAGTCCCACTAGGCATGCCATTATGTGATCTAGGAATTTGACTCAAGAGAATATGGTTAGTATGGTGTTAGTTCCAAAATGAAAACAAAATGAAATAAATGTACTAATAGAATAACATCTCTATGCCTATACAATAGGGAGAGACTAGTTAACAAAATCAAATGACAAGCACAACTATAAATTAAGGAATGAAAACACAAGAATTCACCTTCCTTGGATGCTCCAAATACCTTTATAATAGTGGCTTGCTTGGATTATAATTCAAGAGGTCTTCTTCAATGGAATGTGGCTACCTTCATCTCCTCTTGGCACCTTTGGCTTGTGGCTTGGCTTGGCTTGGAATCAATTTGGCATGGTAAAACTAGTTTCTTGAAGCTTTTAGAGCCAATTATGCATTATAACTTTACACAAATTAAGCTTAAAAATGATGTTTTGAGGCCTCTTATTTATATATTTTTGGATTTGGTAAGAATCAACCCCAACCATCGATCTCAAGATTGAGATGTGTGGTTGAGGATTAATTCAATTTTTGAAATTACGTTTGTAATTATCCTCATCATGACATTAGAATAAGGGGCAATTCAGATGCATGGAGGGCATCATGTTAGGCATTGATGAGGCATAGAGGACATGAATTCTAATATTTGTGGCATTTATGTCCTATGGATGTCTTCATAATAAATTAGGTCACTTGATGATTTAGATATTCAATATTCATTTAGAAAATAAATTATTCAACAAGTTTCCATGGAATTTTTTATTAGGCCTTAATTTGGGTTAATTAGATCTTAGGCATTATTACACACTTTATGCACAAATTACTTAAATTTATCATTATGCCTTGTTATTGGTCCTAAATTTTACTAGATTGGAATTGGAAGTCCACATTAGATGTGTTGGATGTGTATTCCAATTTAGAATGTTCCCAATAAAACATAATAAAGGCATGAGTCTTGTGCAAAATATTTGATAGGAAAGAGTAGTCTAGAGTAAGTGCAAATTTGACATTTTGACTCAAAATGAACTGATCAAAGGTAAGTGCAAATTTGGCATTTTGACTCAAAATGAACTGATCAAAGGTAGCTAGCCCATAAATTTCATTGGCCCATTTAGGGATACCCTATCCAAAATCAGCATTTAAATAAGTCATTTTCACATCATTTAACATGTTTTAGTGCTTTTATGGAAAATTGTGCATTTTGGGTAGAAATTGGTCAAAAACCTGGTTGGAGGTTATCGATGGCCAATTTTAGGTGTCTACAGGTTCTAAAGAAGCTCCTAGAATGCAATGTCTTATCTCTCCCTCCCATCAAATTGTTTGACAGGAGTAAGACTCTTACAAATAACTATGATTCCAATGCATTATGTGACTATCATAAAGAGCTAAGCCATGCCAAAAATATGTGCATTATCTTATGACATAATATACAAGATTAAATATAATATAATATCATTGATATAAACACTCCTATAGAGGCTCTTAGACCACAACAAATAGAAGTAAAACTATTGAAAATATTTTCATGTCCATTTCCAAAGTATACAGCTAATGAGATAGTATCTACTTCAGGTGTTCACTATACTTTTCAGGCACATCCACCACCAAAATCCTACCATACTCAAATGATGGACATAACCTATAAATAATATCATTGGGGTGTATGATATTACAATGTTAGCTACACCTCTTATCACTTTTTAGAGCATAAATAGTTGATGATGACACATATTTCTATGTAGTCCTTGTATGATCCTACATTGATCACCATCATAGTTAGAGTGTCAAGGTTGATAATTGATTAGGTGTTAACATGTGTAATATAATAATTTTACACCACATGTGATATTCATTTTAGGACATCTCTCAGATAGAAAATTATTTTTAGCATTAGTTTCAATGTTCAAAGCTCCATTAGGGAGATAGTACTACCATTACAAGTTGGGTCCACACATGTGGCCACCAAATTTACAATGGTACTTAGTGCTAAAATATTTTATATGTTATTGGGTAGACCTTGGATATAGTAGGTTCAGGATACCCCATCCATTGTATATATATGTCTCAAATATATACATGTTAATCATATGTTTATACTTAAGGGCCTTCAATATGAGTATCCTTTATCTTTTTTTGTATCTAATTATACAATAGAAAATAGTTCCCATTTATCACATGGATCTTATAATCACACATCTAATATCCATTTAGCCACCACTATAGTTTATGTCTACTCCTACAATAGTATCACTTATTTATATTCTCCTATGTAGACTCTTCTTAGATATACCTTTCCATTAGAGACATTTGGTGGATTCTAGAGGAAGTCTCTCTACACCATGACATAGATCAATTTGATAGCATAAATAACCCACTATGTTTATAGCTTTTTATAGCATATGAAATCCCAAATACACCATAATAAATAGGCTAGTTCATTTAGTTTCACAAATTTAGAGCCTTATAGTTAACTTGCTAATTTAGTTAGCTTCTTAGATTCATAGCCCTACTCCATAGGCAATTTCATCTACATATCACTTAGTTAATCTTATTATCAGATATTATATACCTCATAACAAAACACACATGATCTTTATCCCTCTATTTATATAATACATATCAATTGTGAGTGTCTTTAAAGACTCATTGGTTACTAGTATCTATCCTCTGACCCTGTTCCTTGTATATAGTTTCATTTTCATGATTACCTGTACATAGCTTATAAACTTATAAGACACAAAAGTAATCAAATATTTCTAAAAAAAAAAATTTTAATTGTTTGCATATACTTTTTTACATTATTTATATAATATCTATGTACTACATATTCTAGTTATCTTGGTATAATCAGTTTTTATCATAAACACATGCTTCACTTGTTCTTGTTTAGTGTTCGTATATTATTGTGACACTCAAGTTGATCACATAAATCCATATTGGATACTTCTACCAATTGGAAACACACATAAATTCAACATTGATACATTCACCCATTGGGGGGAACCCCATACACACATTCTAATTTGCTAGGTTAAATCTTTCTATACTATATATCACATATTTAGCATTGATTATAACCTGATATTGATCATCCCATACTAAGATTTTTTGCCAACTAAACATACTATAGAATAATTTTTTGTACATAATTAATATTATACAAATTTATACAACATGTTCATTCATACCTTCATTTTTATCTTTATTAGTTTAGATATGATTATTTATATTTACTTCTACATCTATTTGAGGCCATTTGAATACACCATTATTCTATAAATCTACACCACTTCATTTCATTGTGTATGTCTTTGACATGTGCCCATGTTTTTATGTGTGCCTTATTGATTATGTATGTAAACATTTTATCATGTTATTCTAGGTGGCTCTAATCCAAAGTATTTGTTTTTAACATATGTGGACATTTAAACATGTCTTTTTATGTATTTTTTTCTCATATTTAGTGACATATGCCCATGTACCTTGTACTGTGTTCCATTGGCCTATTGTTCATGCCTCATATATGGTGTATGTATTATTTCTTGTATGTGTCATGGCCATGACACTTGTCACTTTCTTATTACACACACCAAGTTTTATATGCCAAGATTTCCCTCATGCATCTCCCCTTCCTCTTTGGGAGACTTGATGGAAATCATGCCCCATACCCCAAAGTAGTTACTCAGACTATGTAGTTTATACTCATGCTTACATTGATATATATATCTTGGCAATCTTGTGACTGATATATCTAAAATACATCATACATTACCAATTTGTGCTAATATTTTCTTACATTTTGATGTCATGTATATACATTTTATTGATTGACTACACATATATCATATATTTTTAGCCTAACATACATTATGTAGAGATTTTATTTTGAGGAAAATTATTAAATAGGTAAAAAAACTACCTCAAAAGAGGGGGAATTCATAGGTGTTTGTCATATATATCACACCATTTAGGTACACTCAAAGAATAGTTTTATCATATAAACATGTAGTATAGAGCACACAATGAGGCAAACATAGAAAATAGTTAGATACAAATTAGTTTTAGTTTACATATAAAATACACACACACACACACACACACAAAGATATATATATATATATATATATATATATATATATATATATATATATATATATATATATATATATATATATATGAACTTAAATTAAGACACTATCACCTCAAATACACTATCCAAGTTATATCTCTATTATCCAATATCCCAAAAATATGAAAAATCTAGATTTGATATAATGGAATTATAGTTACAACCTATATGTGCATAGTTTTAGTGCCAATTTATCAAATTTGATTAGTTTGTGTTCAATTTTACATAGAATAATATAAATTTTGATAATAGTAGGACAATCATGCATACATGATCACTCATACTTCAATTTAGATACATAGATTATTACAACTCAGTCCGTAATCCATATTCATATATATCAAAGTTAGGGCATGTGTGTCACACATTATTTCCACATGATCAATTTCACACCAAATTATCTTAGATGGAGTGAAAAAATCCTTGCCATTATCTATATGGTATACTTAAAACACCATTTTCAAATTGTATCACACTAGATTGATGCCTTATTCAATTTATAATGGTTGGCATTTTTGCATAATCCCTGAGCTACATTACTGAGTACCTAAATGGCCCCTTGGACATGTTTCATTTTAGTGCTTAAAAATGGCCCCAAGGCCATCCTACACATTTAAAATTACATTATGCACTTCCAATTATAGATGCATCTAATACACATAGGTAGGTAATGATGGACTTGTAATCTATTTTGAGTACTTGAGCCACCTATATAGGATGGTTAGACAAGTCATTATTCCAATTCAAGTTATTCACATTATATGATCCACTTATCATGGGAGGGAAATGATGGAGTCAATACCAAATTGAGTTATTGAGGCACTAATTCATAGGGATTGGTAAAACCATCCTCTCAGTCTAAGATATTCACCATTTGATCACTATCTACATGCACACACACACAGAATGTCACCAAGTTTTTGCATTGGTTTACATACCTAATGAGGTATATTCAATACTTCTCTCTCTCTCTCTCTCTCTCTCTCTCTCTCTCTCTCTCTCTCTCTCTCTCTCTCTCTCTCTCTCTCGCTCTCTCTCTCTCTCTCTCATCTCTTTACTCAATTTCATCTTTGAATTTGATATCACTTTAGTAAATTCTAATTTATTCCATGTTTGATTTGTATGATACATAAAGGATCCTGATTTGCACACTTAGACCTAGATACACAAGTTTCACCTCATAATTATAGGTATGCTTCTTTTTACTTTATCCAAGAAATTTCACTTTAATACATTTATATAATAAATGGAGGGTAAATTTAGTCATATAAAATGCCACCTAAGTGAAGTGAGTGTGGTTTAAGACCACATATCCATAGCTTAGCCTTAGACCTATCTTATGACATCTTTCGACACCTATCCAGCTTTAATACAAACCTTTACACATCCCTAGGCATCTCAAAATTAGTCTTAGACACTCCTTAGGGATCCAAGACCCTAGTACCTTAGGTTATGTCATGTGCACACTAGTGTTATAATTTGGACACTAGCACCCCATGTTAGTGTCCCACTTTAAGTTCTATTGTCCCTTACTTTGTTTAAACCTCAAAAAATATCTGTTTAATTCCTAAGGCACCTAGGGTCAGCCTAGAGCTATTTCAAACCCTACACTAGCACAAAATCAATATGTATACATGAGTTTCATCCCTTTATCGATAAGATGGAAATAAAATGTAAATTACACAAATAATATTAGAACAAGTTATGCATAATGAAGGTTATTGATCCCTATTTTTTCTTACTTATGCATATAGTAATCTATAATCATTCCAAACCCATGATACATAGATTTTTAATCTCAAGATTCATTCAAGTCACTTAGGATAACACTCATAGTATAATTAATTTACACTTACACAAAGAACTTAGGCCAAACAAATACATTAGGCTTGATCCATCCTTAGAGTAACAGTGTTTTACTATTTTTGGGAAACTAAGTGTTTCATTTCCTAATTAGTAAAAGGTCTAGATTAATCTATAAAACATGTAATATAGTATGCCTAACTTAGAATAATAATTTACTAAATCTATATTTGAAAAAATAATTACTAAAAATAGTAATGAAGGGGATAAAAAGTGAACTTCGCTAATTTTTGGACTAAGATAGAAGAATTTAGAACTATAAATTGATGAGTTGACTAAGCAGACTATAGAAAATATGAACCTAGAAGTCTATTTTTTGCCTAGAAGTCCAATGCTATAGTCCTATTTTTGGTGTTATAGTCTTTTGGATCTACTTCCTTTAAGATTTATAATTTTTATTCTAATGCTTATGGAGGCTTTGTATCTAAATTTACAAGTCTCAATCATCTGTGAAGCTTTGTGTGTAGCTAATTTTATCTCATAGGGTCCTAGTTCCTCCTTAAACATAATAAGTTATCTTGAATCAACTAGAAAATGGGGTTAGTGTGTATTATTAATTGAACATGTAATCACACCCCATGTCTGGGCACATTTCCTACATACCAATACTATGTAGAAGGATCAAGACCAATGTAGTTCTCCAAATTCAAATGTGTATTATGCAATTTTATGTATAAAATGCAAGTATTATGTGAATATGGTCAAGCTTGAGATGACTCGTGACTTTTCCAACAGCATTAATAGCTTGTAAATAACAATGGTTGATTGTATGTAGAGAATAAGAATATTTTCTTGAAGGTGCTTAGTGTATTTCTATCTTGTACCTTTTGAATGATTACCAACCCTTCTAAATGACCCTTGAATATGATTTTATAAGGAAACTAATGATCTTAGGTTAGATGAATTCATTTTAGGATAAGAGGGAAAAAGACAAGGAGCCAAGAAAATCTAACCATTTGAGGTTAAGAGAAACTTAGACAATAGCATCATAAAGTTGACACCTTGGGGTCTAGTGTTATAGTACAACTTATGGTGCTAGTGTCCAAGGGTAAAAGGACCCTAAGGGATGGGTTTTTTCCTAGGAGAGGAGTTTGGGATATTTGGGGTTCAATTTGGAAGGCTCTAGATGATTAGGAAATACTAAAAAAACATGCCTAGTGGGTTATGCAAGGAAACATGAGAGACCTATGGTTTGGTTGTCACAAGTCATGCTCAAGTTGTATAAATTTCATTTTTATGTGATTACATTTCCCCCACCCCCTTTATTATCAGTATGTAGCAAAGTGAAATACTAGGATAAATGATAAAAATAAAAGTGTACCTAAACTTACCTATCAGGCTAAGCCCAAGAAGCTATGTGATGTTAGATTGTGTGTATTGAGAGCACAATATACTAAGTAAATTTGCAAGTAAGTAAATTGAAAGTAGATCAGTTCTCATTAGATATGCTATATCTAAAATAAGAATGTAAAAATTTAGGTAAAGAGAAAGAAAGGAATGAATACACCTCACTAAGTATGTGAACCAATACAAAACCTATTATACTTCTATATTGTCATTAGTAATGTTGGATGTATGTTTAAACCAAGAGTTATATCAATGGATGAGTTGAGTGATCAATCCCTTGGAATGTGGATTAAGAATGAAAAGGTAGGCCCTTTGGCTCCATCATCACCAACTATATGAAGTTAATAAATCATGTGTGTGTTAATCGATGTCTAGACTATGTGTCTAATCCCTCGAAATATGTGGCTCAATAATACAAAGGCTAACTAGTCCTTTGGCTCCATCATTGCTCCATGATGTGAAACTAAATAAAAATATATTGGTATAAGCTAAATGTCATATGAGATGGCTCATGAATATTATGAATGTGTTATAATCTAAAAATGTTGGTATGGATAGCCAAATGTAACTAGGAACTAGGTCAATGTTGGCCAATTCAAAAGATGGAGATTGGACTTGTATAAAAGCCCCTCTAAAACTAGAATCAAGGCTTAAGAAGCCACTCAGGTACGTGGGAAACAAAATTATATGAAATTTTAATTAAAAGTGATGCCAACCACCTGTAGATGGAGTAAGGCATGTAACTACTTAGAATATACAATAAAAATGTACTAAAATCAAAAAAGAGAAGGCCCATGTGCCATGCACATTACCCCCAATAACTAGTGTTTGGAACATAAATTTTGAACTAAGTTGTATCAATTACCATGTTTATAATATAAGTAAAAACCCTCATGCCATGCATGATGCCCCCTATATCTAGATTGTCTAATAAAATAAATATAAAAAATATTGTATTCTAGACTATACTATTATGGAAAATTTGTGACTGAACTCATCCCTCTACCTGATTCTAGAAAAACTAGAAATTTTGTTATTTGGACACTAGCACCAAAAATTGGACACTTCAAGGTCTAATACTATAGTCACATGTTTGAAACTATTGTCTAGAGACAAAATCAAAAATTGGACTATGTTCTCTATTGTCTACCTGATCTGGCCTGATTGTATTGAATTTTGGAATCTAGACTATGGATTTTGAAATTGCTTTCTTGATTGTTTAGGAACTTTGATGCCTGTGACAAAACCCTTTTTCTTTCCCCTCTTCTGAGGGTAGGAATGAATAAAATTCAATGATTTACCTTAGAAAAATAAGATGTACAAGTGAGTTAAGCTATGAAAATGTTTAATATAACATTGATACTCATGATCTCAAGAAATAATAGGAATTGCATAAAGAGAAAGTTGTAATCACTTAAATTAGGACACTATCACCTCAAATATACTATCCAAGTTATCAAAATTTAGTATCTAAATTTAAGTATGAGTGATCATGTATGCATGATGATCCTAGAATTATCAAAATTGATATTATTCTATGTAAAACTAAACATAAACTAATCAAATCTAATAACTTGTGACTGAAACTATGCAAATATAGGTTGTAACTATAATGTCATTATATCAAATCTAGATTTTTCATACTTTTGGGATACTAGATAATAGAGATATAACTTGGATATTATATTTGAGGTGATACTATGCTTATTTAAGTCACATAAAGAGATTATTAGATCCATAAGGGCATGCCTAGATAGATATAACAATGGAATAACATGTACATAAAAAGAAAGTTGTAATGTGATATGTTAGTTGTTAGTTTTTTAGTAGTATAGAGGGACGGAACATGATGTCCATCATGAAATCTAATAAATAATGTAAATGCATGATTGTAATCATGGCATTGTACATACAAATAGAAATAATCAAGAAACAAGCATACAAAGCAAGAAGAAAGAAACACGCAAGGGTGGCTAAGGGGCCAAATAAACATGCAAGGCATATAAGGCATGTTCAAATTGCACATACACACATAATAGGAAAAATCAAAGATTTTTACAAGGGCCACAAGCACATAAAAGGCACACATAAAGGACATTGGTAAATGTCCAAAAGCACACTCATTATAGACAGAAGCAAAGGACATTGGAAAATGTCTTAAAGTTCAAGTAAGAAGCAAACAAGAACTAGAAAATGTAAACACATCTAGCTAATCAAAGAAAAAATAGAATTAGTTAAAATACTAGAAATATAAGCAAGCATCTAACTATGGAAATCAAGAAGTAAGAGTATACAAGATATGTGGTACAAGACTAATGCATATGTTATGAGATATAAAAGTGTGATAAATTCTACTAGATGTAAATGTGATATATGTGTAATCAAGCAAGGTACATTCTACATAAGGTGTCTAGAGTGTGGAGTGTGAGAATGACATAACCTAGATGGTGTAATCATGTAGAGTGTGCCCCCAGTGCATATATGTATCGATGTGTAGCTAGAATGTAGAATTAAGATGCTCCCTCGATGGATGGATTAAAGTAATGAAGGATGTGGATGTACTTCACACACTCAAATAATATCAAGTGAATCATGGTAATATAGATAAATCAATAAACAAGTAGCATATAACAGTGTGATGTAAGTATGGCATAGTGTTTTACAAATGTAAGAACATCGATTATGAATACAATTGACATATTTGAATTTTTGTATCATTTTTGTATTTTTGAAATAAGCTATGTACAATCAAGTAGAAGAAGACTATTATAGGAAATACTACAAAGGAATGATACTAACTGATGAGTCTTAGATGAGAACCCCTATCATGTTGTCCTATATCAAGAAGAAGTATCATGTGTGATTATGAAACATGATAGAAATGCTGAGATTGTGGCTCTTAAAGCTATGTATGATGTAAGTGCTCTAAAATTCATGTAGTGAGAACTAGTTATGGAGTCCCCTTCTAACTTTGAGAAGTGGATGCAATTGTATGGCTTTTAGGGACCCATTTGGTAGTAAGAAAATCTCTATGAATAGATGTTATATATGTAGATGCATGAGATCTCAATGAGACTTATCTAGGTGTGAATATGGTAACTAAAAACTATCAAGAATATTAAACCTATGTAAGTTTATGAAATCTTTGTGCTAGCGATGAAGGTCTTGATTGTGGCTGAATCTAGACTAGAGGAAGAATTTTAGAAGGTGGAGGAGCTAAAACTAGATTAGAAGAGGTGTTATCCTAAGTGACAAAGCTATAATGATGGGTTTAATCAACTTGCCTCTCTTTATAAAATCAATTGATAGCATGTACCAAATAATCTACTATAGGCAAAAATCTAGTAGTAGGTATGAGATAAAATCTAGATAAACCATGTTTGAAGAAAGGAAGGATAGATATAACCACTAGTGTTTGATTGTGTCTAGTAGTGATAGGGGCATACTTAAAATTATCAAAAGAGTTAGATACATCTAAATAGAAACCATATATAGAAATATGTTTATAAATAACATTCAACAAGATAGATATAAAAAAATGGATAGAAATCATGGAATTGTACATTAATGCATAGAAAACTTTGGCTTGAATCATGACATTTCTAATATGTTTTGCAAGCATGTCTTGAAATTTTTTCCACATGAGATATATGCAACAAGTGATAAAAAGCTTGAATGTGTGTATGAAGTTAGATAAACATTTTATATGCAACATGACATTTTGAATGCATTTTTCAAGATAAATTTAAGCCATTTTCCATATGAAGAATAGGGAGAAAAGGATAGAGAACATGAATTTTTGCATAAAGGCATATAAAATTTTGATATGCAACATGACATTTCAAATGCATTTATCAAAATAAGTTTAAACAATTTTCCATATGAATGAAAGAGAATACGTAAAAAGAATTTTGGAATCTTGTGCATGTTTAACAGTGAATTTTGTAATATCATCTCTTATTATGAAAATTAAGAATGAAATTCAAAGAATGAAACTTCATATTAACATATGATAGACTTCATCATTCATGTACATGAAAGGACCAATAATTGCCTCTTTATTATTTTCCATAAATAGAAGAAACATGTGTAGATAAGTGAAACCCATTGTTATTTTATGCAATTTGAAGCTTATATGTAAGGTGATAGCTTAGGAAGCAATAGGACCTAGTGTATGCAACTAGGGTTTGAGAGAAATGATTTAAAAATTTGAAAAATTTATAGTCAATTTGTAAATTTTGGCTTTAAAATTTTAGGAAAAATCTAAAAATATTACTAAAATTACTAAATTTTGAGTATTTGTGAGCCAAAAAGACCTAGTATGTGCAAACTAGGTTTTGAGTTAAATATGTGATAAATTATCAAATAATTTATATATTTATAATTTTTAAATGGAAGAAAAGTCTAAAATTATGGAAAAAAGTTAGAGATAATTTACCCTAGGGTTTCTAGGGGTTTTATATAAAAAGGACCTAGGATGTGCAAACTAGGGTTTGAGTGAATTAATGAAAATATTTTTAATTAATTTTTCGTTTTCTAATTTTTAAATTATGGTAAAATCAAGAAGAAAATTGCAAAAAATCAGAAATAAATAGACCTAAGGCTTCTAGAGTTTTTTAATGAAAATTCAAAGTAAGCCAGGTTCACCAAATGTTTTACTATTTTTGGGAAGCTAGGTGTTTAATTTCCTAATTAGTAATGGGTCTAGATTAATCTAAAAAACATGTAATACAATATTCCCAATTTAACCTACTAATTTAATAAATGTAGATTTAAATAATTAATTACTAAAAATATCAAGGGGATAAAACATGAACTTAGATAATTTTTAGATTGAGAAAGAGTAATCTGGAACTATAAATTGATGAGATGACTTGGTAGACTATCAAAAATAGGACCCAAAAGTCTATTTTCTACCTAGATAGTAGTATCATAAATTGGAATCTTTGGGGTCTATTGCTATAGTCTTGTTTTTGGCACTATAGTCCTTTTGATATGCTTCCTCTAAGCTTTCTAGGTTCTAATCTAATGCTTCTGGAGGCTTTGTATCTAAATTTTTAAGTCTTGATCATCTGTAAAGCTCCATGTGTAACTAATTTTATCTCCTAGGGTCCTAATTCCTCCTTAATATTGATAAGTTGTCTTGAATCAACTATAAAAAGGGGTTAGTGAGTATTATGCACTAAACGTACGATCATACCCCATGTGTGGGCAAACTTCCTACATACAAATACTATGAAGAGGGATCAAGGCTAATTTAGTTCTCCAAAATTAAATGTGTATTTTTCAATTCTATGTTTGAAATGCAAGTATTATGCAAATCTGGGCAAGCTTGATATGACTAATGACTTGTGCGAGAGCTTAAGTAGGCTAAAAATAGCAATAGTTAGTTGTATGTAGAGAATATGAATATTTTCTTGAAGGTACTTAGTGTATTTTTGGGTTGTGCCTTTTGAATGATTGTCATCCCTTAAAATGACCCTTGAATAGGATTTTTTAGTGGAATTAATGATATTGGGTTAGATGACTTCACATTAGGCTGATAGGGAAAAAGATAAGGAGCTGAGGAAATCTTACCATTTGAGGCTAAGAGTGACTTGGACAATAGTACCTTAAATTGGACACCCTAGGGTCTAGTGCTATAGTCCAACTGATGGCACTAGTGTCCAAGGGGAAAGGGACTTTGGGGGGTAGATTTATGCCTAGGAGAGGAGTCTGGGATAGTTGGGGCTAAATCTAGAAGGCTTTAGATGATTGGGAAATAGTTAAAAAAACATGCCTAGTGGTTTATGCAAGGAATTAGGAGAGGCCTATGGTTTGGGTGTCACAAGTCATGATAAATTTGTAAAAATTGAATTTTTATGTGTTTATAATTGGCATGTAGTCAAATTTTAACTCATTAGGGTGTTGAGGATGTCCAACCTACCCAACTAACATCACACATTTTCTATGTGTGAAAATTAAATACCCTAAAAATAAGTAGGTCTATGTTTTTATCCTTAATTAGTTCTAAAAAGTACATAGACAATGAATCAGAGCTCATCCATATAGGTATAGGTAGTTAATACTCAATCGAAGCTGTGCCTAGAAGATTAGATAATTCCTACATAAAAAACATTAGCATCGAAAGTAGGACACTAACACCCTAGCATTACTTTTTAAGGTACAACACTATTATATATAAGGGTTTATAACATCTATACCCTATTTAAAACTCTCATATATACTTCCACACAAATTGTTTTCCTCTAGATCATCTATCTCAATTATTTTTTAGTTGTCATTCATTGTTGTTTTTATGAATAATGGATTAAGTCATTTCTTGCACAAATCAATGGAAATTTTTATTTTATATTTGTACTATAATTTAATAGACTCAGACCCTTTAACAAACTAGGGCTTAAACTCCACCAACCCTAAAAATATAAATCAATATTAAAAATGAGTTGTAATCCAACAAACATATGATAAATAAAATACATGCAAATTTAACTAGAAAATCTGTTATGCTTAGATATTGATTTTATTTTTAAAAAATATTTGATGTTTATATATTTTTTAAATATTTGGATAAAATGAGATGGTTATATGTAATATCGATTGAAGTGAAATATTTTCATAAGGTTCCTCATGGTTTTTACATTTAACTTTGTACAAATGGTAAGCTCTTTTAGTAAATCTTATTGTTACAACAAATAAGCCCAACTAGTTGAGTTTAAACTTGCCTTTGTTCTCTTTATTTACATTGGTATTATTTTGATTTTATTTTATTAACAAGTCATCAACATTGAATTCAAAATTTTGAACCTTCATAAAACATTCTCTATCTATATGATCTTTTATAAAATCCAAGATATTTAATATCTTGTATGAAAATTTCATTCAAAATATATTACTCATGTAATTATTTTTCTTGATGCTCATTATCCTTGATAATTTATTTTAAGTAAACATACAAATATGTTATCTCACACTCTAAAGGAAATACTACTTATCTTTGATAAACAATATAATAAGTTGTAGTATTTATAGGTGTGTGAACACTTGTGTGATATAACAATATATCAAAAAATATTTGATCATGTTAATCCCCACCATATTTGGTAATTATTTTTATTAATATTTAGTAGTGCCTAACAAAATTTATTTTTGTCCATTATTATGATGATAATTATTAAATGTATTTTATCCACTTGTTTAAGGCAATGAGCAGGGTGATAAAAATTAGGATCTAATATGATTAATTTATTGTCATGTAATGTCTATAAAATAGTATTGGGTCAATATTTAAAATGTCTAACTTAGTTAGTTGCTTTTTACTTGCAATGGGTTCACTCATATAAAAAGTTTCTCTGTAGACCATGTACTTTTTATCGTTATTGATGTTAAGGACCTTAAATGGACTATTTAATTTGAGATTTGATGTGATTGGTTTTTCCTAAATACTTGTTACTTGTAATGTTTGGAAGATATTTTTATATAGAAGCTCCACATTGATCAATGAATTGTGTTTTATCCTAAAAAATGTACAATTATTCGTATTCCCTAGTTATGTTTGATTATTAAAAATGCTTGCCTTGATGATGCATTTAAAATATGAGAATCATGGTGTGATATGACATTTAAAAAAATGATTAACTATAATTATTTTCATTATTTTATCCCATGTAGATTGTTCTTGGGTACAAACCTTTAAATTATCAATTCTCTTTGCATATAAATTAAACTCATTTATCATAGAACACCAAGTATAAGAATATTTTGAGATAAGTAATCATATGGATTAATAACATTATAATTTATCTTATGTAATTGATCATATATATTATCTTCCATATCATTATCACATTTCTTTGTAGACCATGTAATTTTTATTTTTTATTGATATTAAGGACCTTAAATGGAATATTTACTTTGAGATTTGATGTGATTGTTTTTTCTTAAATACTTGTTACTTGTAATGTTTGGAAGATAATTTTATATAGAAGCTCCACATTGATCAATGAATTGTGTTCTAAGCCTTTATACTGAAAAATGTACAATTATTTGTATGCCCTAGTTATGTTTGATTATCAAAAATGCTTGCCTTGATGATGAATTTAAAATATGAGAATCATGGTGTGATATGACATTTTTAAAAAAAATATCATTTTGATTAACTATAATTATTTTCATTATTTTATCCCATGTAGATTGTTCCTGGGTACAAACCTTTGAATTATCAATTATCTTTGCATATAAATTATCCTTATTTATCATAGAACACAAAGTATAAGCATATTTTCAGATAAGTAATCATATGGATTAATAAAATTATAATTTATCTTGTGTAAATGATCATATATATTATCTTCCATATCATTATCACATTTCTTTGTAGACCATGTACTTTTAATCTTTATTGATGTTAAGGACCTTAAATGGACTATTTAATTTGAGATTTGATGTGATTGGTTTTTCCTAAATACTTGTTACTTGTAATGTTTGGAAGATATTTTTATATAAAAGCTCCACATTGATCAATGAATTGTGTTCTAAGCCTTTATACTGAAAAATGTACAATTATTTGTATGCCCTAGTTATGGTTGATTATTAACAATGCTTGCCTTGATGATGCATTGAAAATATGAGAATCATGGTGTGATATGACATTTTTTTTCAAAATAATTTTTATTAACTATAATTATTTTCATTATTTTATCCCATGTAGATTGTTCCTAGGTGCAAACCTTTGAATTATCAATTCTCTTTGCATATAAGTTATCCTCATTTATCATAGAACACCAAGTATAAGCATATTTTGAGATAAGTAATCATATGGATTAATAACATTATAATTTATCTTGTGTAAATGATCATATATATTATCTTCCATATCGTTATCATTGTCATCACCATGATAATAATTTGTGACTATGCAATTTATATTTTCTTAATTAACCAATAAGGGAAGACATTTAATTGTCCCTTTTTTCTCTAAATTATCTTGTCATTATTTATTTATTTATTTATTTATTAATAGTATAAATTTACCCTTTAAATTTGAATTACTTGATTCTCCAACATCATATTTATGAATTGTGTCTATTGGGATAGCTTTTGATGGTGGAATGATATAATACTACTTAGAATCTAAGTGTGGATTACCCTCATTATTAGGTTTCATAATTTTACAATAGTTTAAGGGATACTTATCTATGGGTAATGTATAAAAATATCCATCATGAGTGAAATTAAAATACCTCTATAATGTAGATGGTGCTTCTTCTATAACATGTAAGCAAGGTCAACCCAAAATTATGTTTAAATGTTAATTATGAGGTATGACTTGAAATAGAGTAGACAATATCTTCGGTCCTACTATCACATCCATTGATATTGATCCAAGTACATAATATAAAATGCTATAAAATTGTCTTATGATTTGATCTAATTTTTTAATATTATAAATGTTGACACCCAACTATTTTAATAAAGTAATGTTTTAAAAATTCAATCATAACCTATTATCTATCAACTTACATTTAAATGATTTAATTTTGAAATTTACCATTTTGATCTATTGTGTGTTTGGTAGGTAATTATTTATATTCAAAAGAAATGAATTATTATATATCTTTTAATGCATTCATAATGGAAGCAAAGTATGTATGTTCTATATCATTTGGGATAATTTTATCTTGTCATGCCTCATATA
Source organism: Torreya grandis (assembly GCA_037957365.1). Taxonomy (NCBI): domain Eukaryota; kingdom Viridiplantae; phylum Streptophyta; class Pinopsida; order Cupressales; family Taxaceae; genus Torreya; species Torreya grandis. The sequence goes on from JARHVA010004136.1 coordinate 600,329, forward strand.
TAATGTAATTTTAAATAACTTATCTCTTTATCAAATCAAGGATATAAATATTATCAATGGTATATTTTTGTTGATTACTAATATCATACCATTTATTTTGAGTAGGTGGGCTCATAGGAGGTGAAGGGGGTTGAGGGTAAACCTGTTGACTATTTCCATTTTACTGCACATGGTGGGGTACCCTACCTCTTATAGTAGTGATGATGTGGACTGTGAAACCCTATATTGTTCATGGACAGATTGAGGTCTAAGAGGAGGATTAACAAAATTATTCATGAATGTCCTTTAGATCCTAGTGGTAACATTAAACCTATTGGATCAATTATTACAAAAATATAAATTTAGAGATGCTAACAATTTTTCATTACTAATTTCATCAATTTCAGGGCATAAACATTTGATACATGGAATTACATAGTTATCATATATTATTCATAGTATAAGATAAAAAAATTTAATTATTACCATCATATATTGAGTTAGAAAATAGATAATATATATGCCCATTGTATTCCATGTTTAATTTTTGCATGAATGAAAATTATAAATCATGTCTAAAAACCTAAGGCAAAACATCCTAAACTTTAGAACAAAGGATGGAACCCTAAGGGAAACCCAAGGTTTCTTTAGATTATATAATCATGTTAGTTTCACCAATGTGTTTTACCTTATTTTTATTATTTAATACCAAACTAGTGTAAAATATAGAATTAATAAAATTATATAAACTTAAAAATGAATACTAATCTTAAAGTAAAAGATAGAGTATGATTTAAATAGTTACACTTAATATGAATATAAGTGACCTAAATGATTAAGATATTTATTATGTTTATTATTATATGTAGGTTTAAAATTGACTAGAGGTGACATAAAGGGATGAAAATAGATAAAGAATCACTTGGATTAGGAACTATATCTTTGAATGTGCATGGATGAATTTGTCTATTTTTTAATTCTTGTGCTATGTTTTTATGAATGTTTTTTATATTCATTTGTATATAATTTTTCTCTTTATTTTGAAATAAGTTTCTTCACCTACTTATAATGCATCTCTATTTGTGATATGAAGGACTTGTTGTGTGCATAATATCCATAAATTTGTCTCCTTCTCTTTCAAATCATAAGTCCACTTTTGACACTAGGTTTAATATTTAAAAATGAAAATAATGATCGATGGATTTGATCTTAACTACTCCCCTAAAAATGGTCAAGTGTTACTACATATCCATTACATTGAAGGTGGAAGCAAAACTACATGTAATTATTACTATTAGGTGTATGTTTACAATGATTATCTTTAATGAGTTCAACCAATTATTTAACTTTTCACACTAGAAAAACACAAACTTTGGTTTCTCTTAAATACTTTAGACTTTGAATATGAGATGATCCTTCTAAATAATTATTGAATTGGGAAGCTTAAGGTTTCCCCTTTCAATGTCAAGTGTTAGAATAGGATTGTTTTTTATTCATGGATAAATAATAGGATTTATACCTAATGTGTATTTATATGGGATACTTTGGGTAACATATCACACCATTGACATAAAAAATGTATGATCCCAACCATGAAGATAATTTGAATTTGATAATGACCACTACTTAGTAAAGGGACAAGTTCATCAGAGTTGGATGGCTATGGATTTTTTATAGTGTATGTGACTGATTGTATTCATTGAAGCATACCCTGATAAACAACCCATACACATTGTTATGATTGATAATGGTGAAATAAAAATTGTTTGCACCATGAAATGATTTACACATTTGGATTATACTCATCATGATTTACACCCCTATACCAGATCAATTAGATAATTTGATGGGGCCTACCATAAGGTTCTTGGAAAGAGTTATCTACCTTTATAGGTTGGTCCCACACATTTGGTTACTAATTTTTGAGTTATAGCTTTTATGGATGTCTTTGACATGTTATTGGGATAACCTTGGATGTATACTCTTTGATTAGTACCTTATATAATGTATGGGTGTGTTAAATATGTTAATACCAATCAGGTAATTATAGTTTCTAGTTTTCCATAAGAGAATCATCTTGAATAAGCTAAATTTATACCTAGGCAGTTAGTTATCAAGCACATTAAGGTTAATCCACTACAAAGGGTAAGAAATAGGCAATCCCATTTAATAGAAAACCAATAGTTAATAGACATTTACATCAAAGATAGATAGTGATTTCTATGGAATCCCCATCTTCCATACACCATATTCAGATTTCTAGAGTACTTAAATATGTTCCTAGTACTATTATTCCAAAAAAGCCACATAATACATTGAGATGGGTTCCACAAACCCCTATACCTAATATTGGTACTTCATGAACTTAGAGTCATATTATACATATTTTTAACATCATAGAGACTATAGTGATACATATTTAACCTATAAATACTCCTTGGAAGTACAACAAGTTTCTTACACTAGGTTTTGAGTGGGGACATACCTATGGTCATCCTTTGGATGAGATCATAGAATGATCTTATCTCTTTGAAAATACCAAAAAAATAAAAACATTGAAAAATCCAAAAACATTTTGAACACCTATATGTTACTATTGTCTCCTTGGCATCTATATGTTAGTTATATGTTGAGAGTTAGCATATCATATACTCATACATGCACATTTATAGGAATACACAAATACATGATTCTATGTAATTATGGGTGTTGTGATTTCCATTGAATCTTATTTTCAAGATGTTTGGGTCATCCATATTCTATGATATTGATACACATAGGTGATATGGTTTGATGATCACTCTACATTATCATGTTTGGGATTTCATATGTAATTACACATGCCTTATCCATGCTTATGTTTTACACATGGTAATTGATATGCTATGCACTTGATTTTTTTTATTTGCACATTTTATCTACGAGCTACTATGATATGCTTATCTTGGTTTATTATTATTTTCATTTATACACTTCCTTGAGTGTTTTTTCTTGCTATTTTCTTGCTTGTTTGAGAATTTTAATATGCTTCATTGTTGGTGATCCATGTTCCTATGTTTTCCTCCATATACATTTTAATATGTCATTGATTATTGTATATAAATTTGAATATGTAATTATTTCCTTTCTAGACATTTGAGTAAGTCATTTCCATTTTATTTTATGGCATTTGAACATGCCCCTCATTTGTAGTCTCCTTGAACCATTATTTTTTGACTTGATTTTGAGTGATCTTGTGTGTGTGTTTATTTAATTATTTAGCTTTTACTATTATTGTCTAGATGTTTCCATGATATTTATCATTCATTTTATGCCTACATGTGATCACATTGGTTCTATATGATCAATGATAAATTTATCTATACATATTTTTTAATATGATACATGGTTACATTCACAAATTTTATATTTGTCTTACCCTTTTGAGGTAAGGTAGCTCCTAGTTCCCTTTTTTACCTCATTTTAAGGGAGTGCATATACATGGAATCATCTCATATGGATAGGGCTTCCACACATTCAATTTTTTCAAATTATAGTGGAGGCATGCTTTGGAAGCATCTTTTCCACCCTCAATTGATATATATTAATTATATCAGTTTTTAGATTTAATGGGAGCATGCTTTGGAAGCATGTTATCCACACTCATTCAATATCTGGTAAATATATTAGTTTGTAGATTAAGTAGGAGAATGTCATGTGGACATGGCTTTCAAACATTCATAGCTTTTTAGATTTAGTTTTGGGCATGATTTGGAATCATGTTTTTCACACTCATTTAGTATGGTACTTATATCAATTCATAGATTTAGTGGGGTCATGATTTGGAAACATGTTCTCCATACCTACTCAGTATTCAACATCTCTAGATTATAGTGGGTGCATTTTTTGGAAATAAGTCCTACATGTTAGTACTTATATATATTTTTATGTTTCTCCATGTAGAGTGGGGGAATGATTTAGAATCATGTAATCCACACACAGTTATCTGAATTGGCCAAAGCACATAGTTATATGATTCAGATTCATAGTTGTAGTAAAATTATATACATGGTATCATTATTATATAAAATTTCATCAAGAGACATATCTAAGCTGCATATGTTATGTAACCTATGCCTAATATTCAAAAATCCAAATCAGTTTCAGATTTCAAATCCATTGCACATACTAATATCCTACAAACTTTTAAATAATTTATCAAACCAATATAAGGTAGTATTTGGTTCACCATTTTTTATGGTTTAGGTGATTAAATAACTTAATATTTACAAATTTTTAGGCTATACTTGATCATCCAAACTCTCTAGGTTATAATTATCATTTGGTTACACGGTTGAGTTAATCTTAACTACTAGGTGGAAACTTACTTTTTATCTAAAGTTAAGGGGATGTTCCTTACGATCTATGTCTATTTAATTATATCTCCTTAGATATATGTAATTTAAATATTTTATCTATATTTATTCTTATCTCAGTTTTGGAGCCTTGAAATAATACATATTTTTCAAAATAACTTGACAATAGGCAAGGTGATTACATCAACACACAAGTGTACTACTAAGCCTTTCTCTTTAAATTTAAATATATTTAAAGTAATTTTAACCCAAATTATATCAAATTATTTTAGACTATAACATGCTCTTGGTTATAGGTAAGTCATCAACAAAGCACATAAAATTCAACTCAATCAAAGATAAGGTTTGCATACACACCTATGTGCTTATTCCTTTCCTTTAACCTAATAAATTAATTACTAGATTAAAGGGTGGGAATGTAGATGATATTTTTTTATGATGTATCACCTCAATATTGTATCTTGGAAAACTCAAACCTTATATGTTCCTCTTATTCCTATGCATGCGTTGATTTCGTAAGCCTTCTATCTACTCTATATTATACCCCTTATCCTATTTATCAATTTGACCAGTCTTATATCAATTACAAAAACATCTTATCTTTCATAAAATTATTAAAATGTACTTATCTTACACCTTTGAATGTTATGATCATCTACATACTCTCCTACTCCCTAGACACTAATATATGGGATAAACAGTAGCATTGAAATTACTATCCTGACTTGATAAAAGTTTCTAGTGCCCGAAAGCCATTTAATTTCAAATGAAACATATTAAAATGGTTTACCTAAGTGATTTAATATTATTTATCTCCTAATAATTGATATAAATACAATATCAACCATAATTCATTCTTAACCTATCAATTAGACCAAAAAGACCAAGGCACTTATCAAAATCACTATATCAATCATTAAATTGATGTAGATATTACCTATTTATATATAAGTCATAGGAAAAAAACATATATAGGTATAAATTACTAAAGTATCATTCATAAGGTCTTATTTTCCAAGTTAAAATCTAGGTTATTATTGTATGTGCTTTGCATGCATTGCATGATTCACACATAAGCCAACACATAGAGGATAAATACATTCATAAGAGGCCCTATTATGTAGTATTGTATATGAAGGAAACACCATTGAAATTAGGTTAATTTCATGTTATCTTGACACCATGTCACTACTAACCGATTTTTACCCAAGGTCACATTAAAGATAGAAATCTAAGGTTTTTACATTTCATAAGGGCCAACAATCCATGACCCAATTATAAATGCACCAAAGTGAAGTAAAAACCAAACCAATAAGCATAAATATGGTAGCATCATATTTAACCATATATTATTAATATTAATCTATCATCAAAATAACATAGTAGCATCAACATAACCATCTAGGGTTGACACAACTATCTAGATAACGAAAGGCACTAGATCCAAAATATGATAACTATTCTGAAAATATCTCCCCACCTATTTTCATTATATTATAGATATATATTTTAACTATAATTATATTAATATAATTACTCTATTATTTTTCATTTATATATATCATAGTTTTATTTTGTATTAATAGATTATTTCAATTTAATAAATTTAATATATTATATATCTGAGTTTATCATTTAATTCACATGCTATAGATCTGATATTTACCCTTATGCCCTATAATTTATAAATTATTAACACTATCTACCTAAGGGAATATACATCTAAATTAGGGTTAAACAAGTAACCAAGATCTAGTCACTTGATTATGTCAATTTTTTCACCTTTTTACTTTAATAACTCGTGTACTTAATTTAAACTTATATAGTTGCATTAACCTATACTAACTACATGTATATAACTATTTATCTTCCAAATTGTTATTTGACTCATAAAAAAGTATATTAAACTATGAAAACACCAATAATAATTTCTATGGTCTTTCTAAATCCCAAGATTTTGCATTTTTCCCTGTAAGAGGGGACCAAATAGTTAGGTCAATAATGGTAGTCAGTTTTAAACCAAAATAGATGATCCTAACCTTAGGTCCTCTAATTGTATATTTTGAATTTTTATTAGTCTATTAAAAAATTTATCTTTAATTTTAGATCATGAAGCATGAGGTTTCCCTCTTTCTATTGATATGAAGTCACACTCAAGTCACTTATTCTGCCACTTGGGAATTTTAATATAGAGACATATTAACAATGTTGAACATTGAAAAATATTACCTGTTATTAAAATTTTCAATTATAATAAATTTAAGTAGTATTAATATAATTTATAATCCTATTTTATCTTTTCCAAATATAATCATGATAATATATTCTATCCATCCCTTGATCCATTCAAATAGTCAAAGGAGAATAGTTACACAAATCCCTCAAAGTAGGAGAACTATGTGAGTTTGATTTCCCTCCTTGGAATATATGATACACATGTAATCTTTAGTCATAATTGGACTGATAAAGTTTATATTAGACCATTATTCTCTCCTCTTTTTTTATTTGTAGTTTTTCAATCATTATAAAACCCTAACATGGTTATAATATTTGAGAAGCTTTTTGAAGGCCTTCCACCTCTTCTAAAACTAAAAAATTTGAAAATCGAACTAATTAAATATTATACATATGATCATAACCTTTTTTTTATTTTATTCATATAGGTTCAATACCATTTAATAATTTTAGAAGTGAGAGTCAATCTGACCCAAACTAGATGTGATATCCCCTTTCTAGGGGGACTTTCTATAAAAACCCTTATAGAATTAAGCTCTGATACCACTGTAATGTCCCTTACTTAGGGGCTATATTTTTTGTCAAAAGATTTGATACCACTATAATATCCCCTATCCAATAGGGAATATATAGAAATACAAAAGCTCTAAACAAAGATACAATCTTGTAGAATAAATTTAGATAAATAATAAACCACAGTAAATCTCTTAACTGCCAATCAAAGATCTTATTATTCATCCAGATGATTACAATAGTTGTCCTTTGTCATGCATATATAGAATATGAAAATACAATCTTGAAATCCTGATTCCTCTAGGAAATTGGAAATAACCCTAGGTTTGTGCGGCTCTCGGGTCACTGTGTCAAAAATGCAGTCGCCGTCATCGATCGATATACTACCGACGTTGGTCACTGTGGGTCCTTCTCTACCGATGTCGGTCTTCAATCAGCTGATGTCGGTCACTGGGGATCTCTGCCTACTGATGTCGGTATCTGCATGGATTTGTATAGATCTGTACGGACTTTGTAAGACCACCAATATAATATAACACACCTTAATAGCTAAACAACCTGATCTCAAGATATGTGATTCTAATACAAAAGATCTATATCTGTATAACTTATTAAATCAAAAACTTAATAAAATAAATCCCTGGAATATCTGTGATAACTTCTGTGTGAAGTTATCTCTCAACCCTGTAAATCTCTATGATAACTTCTGTATGAAGTTATCTCTCAATTTGGCAATAGATCAGTTGATATCTCACAACCTTTGAATCGCACACACTGAAGAGTGGATGTTCTCCAATGCAAATGGAATCTTAGAACCCTTGGCTCAGTCTTCATAGAAGAATTCTTCAAAATTAATAGTCAATAATCAATAGATGAATCAATAATGGCCTCCATGAGAAACCCTTATACCCTTAAAAAGATGTGCTTGCCCTAATTAGGGTTTCTTAAATTAGAATTAGGGTTTTTAATTAAAAATATGCTAAATAATTAAGATTTGATTAAATCAATCAAATATTAATATCTCGCTCAATACATGTCTGATCCTTGAACCGATTAAAGGTGGTAAACTAGGGAGTGATTCTGCACATGACCATACCAAAATAAAGGCACTCTGCTGCATGTCAAATATCCCTAAATAATAGGAGCTCAGGCCAAATGTGTCTGCATGAGCCTAAATGAAAGCTAACTATAGGAATTCTGCTAATCACGACCAAGCCAATCTCCATCAAGACCCTCTATCCATCCTATTATCCTATGAAGGTCTCATAATAGGCTAATCATCAAGTCTGTCAATGTCCACAAAAAAGGGGACATGACAATCCACCCCTCTAGAAATTGCTTATCCCCAAGCAATCTCGAAACAATGAACCACTCAATCCCCCTAGATCCCAAATGTAGTTATGCTCTGCACTACTATAAATCAATGCAAGTTCCTATAATATCCTCAAAAGTAGATCAAAGAGGAACCCATACTCAAACTGGAGAATGCAGCTCAACCAAACTCTTAAAGCACAATTGCCATTGTCAAGAACATATGAGAAACAAACTCTCAGAGCATCATAACCTAAGTAAAATGGACAACTCAAACTGTCAATTCCATTTGCAAAAGATGGTGCCAATCCATCCTTTAACTGATCCCTCTGTAAAGGTGGCATGGCCAACTATACCACACTGTCATCGGTGTGAGAATAATCAATCTAAAAACTCAACTCTATTGGTATGCCAGACTCATCAGGACTAGGTACTCCCAAATCCTGAACATGCATGTCAACCTCAATAACATGTTCCTCAGTAACAACTACAAGAATGTACTCACCACCAACACTCAGTGTACTAACCTCTGAGTATACCTCCACACTCTGAACGCCAGCATTGGACTCATCCTCATCTAACTCTGAAGAAACTACTACTGAAACTATCTCATCATCACAATCTCTAGCTCCCACATCCTGTGCAACTAACTGAGAGTCCAAATCCCCATGACTAAGCTCATTCACATGTCTCTTAGAATCCTGGTGAGCCACCTTCATTACCTCTACCTTAGGCTCTAAAGCCTCTACCTCCGACTCCTCAAAACCATCATGCTATTTGAAATCTTCTAATTTTGAATCCTCATAATACTCCCATATTACATGATATGCCTTGCCTTTAGGCCTCAAATGACAATTGTGATTGGCATCATATGGATCTTTGCAGTATAAGCAAAGCTTTATCCTATTAACAGTAGAACACCTATTATCTCTTATCTCATAAGAATCATGGGACATGCTGCTATCTTGTCTAACTGATCTATAGTGCTCTCTCCTCAGCTTAACAAAGTGATCAAAAGACAACCTCTCCCGAACTTGAGGAGTTAATAAGTCCCACTCCTCATTCACTGTCATATATCGTGTGGATTTGTCTTCGAATGTAGGGCATGAAAGAAATTCATTTAACCTCTTCAAACTTTGTTCCAGCTTCTCCATATCCTTGTCCCACTATTTCTGAGTATATGAAGTCATCATGATTTACTAACTGATTCAACAAACTACCCAAACTACCCAACAGGATGGCAGGACATTAGCTCTGATGCCACTGTATCAGAGCTATCACTGTATAGATCAATCTACCCAATAGGATGGCAAGAATTTGGCTATATTCTACCCAAACTACCCAATAGGATGGAAGGAATTTGGCTCTGATACCATTATGATATCCCCTTTTTAGGGGGACTTTCTATAGAAACCCTTGTATAATTAAGCTATGACACCACTGTAATGTCCCTTACTTAGGGGCTCTTTTTTCCATCAAAAGCTCTGATGCCACTGTAATATCCCCTGTCCAATAGGGAATATATAGAAATACAAAAGCTCTAAACAAAGATACAATCTTGCAAAATAAATTTAGATAAACAATAAACCATAGTAAATCTCTTAACTACCAATCAAAGATCTTATTATTCATCTAGATGATTACAATAGTTGTCCTTTGTCATGCATATACAAAATATGAAAATATAGTCTTGAAAACCTTATTCCTCTAACAAACTAGAAATAACCCTGGGTCTGTGCGGCTCTCAAGTCACTGTGTTAAAAACACAGTCACCATCGTCTATCGATATACTACCGACATCGGTCATTATGGGTCCTTCTCTACCGACATCAGCCTTTAGTTGGCCGATATCAATCACTGGGGATCTCTACCTACCGATGTCAGTATCTGCATGGATCTGTACGGACTTCGTACGGCCACCAATATAATATAACACACCCTGATAGCTGAACAACTTGATCTCAAGATATACGATTCTAATACAGAAGATCTATATCTATATAACTTATTAAATGAAAAACCTAATAAAATAAATACCTAGAATATCTGTGATAACTTCTGTGTGAAGTTATCTCTCAACCCTGTAAATCTCTGTGATAACTTCTGTATGAAGCTATCTCTCAATTTGGCAATAGATCGATTGATATCTCATAACCTCTGAATCACACACACTGAAGAGTGGACGTTCTCCAATGCAAATGGAATCCTAGAACCCTTGGCTCAGTCTTCATAGAAGAACTCTTCAAAATCAATAGTCAATAATCAATGGATGAATAAATAATGGCCTCCATGAGAAACCCTTATACCCTCAAAAAGATGTGCTTGCCCTAATTAGGGTTTCTTAAATTAGAATTAGGGTTTCTAATTAAAAATAGGCTAAATAATTAATATTTGATTAAATCAATTAAATATTAATATCTCCCTCAATACATGTCTGATCCTCGAACCGATTGAAGCTGGTGAACTAGGGAGTGATTTTGCACATGACCATACCAAAATAAAGGCACTCTGTTGCATGTTAAATATCCCTAAATAATAGGAGCTCAGGCCAAATGTGTTTGTAAGAGCCTGAATGAAAGCCAACTGTAGGAATTTTGCTAATCACAGCCAAGCCAATCTCCATCAAGACCCTCTATCCATCCTATCAGCCTACGAAGGTCGTATAATAGGCTAATCATCAAGTCTATCAATGTCCACAAAAAAGGGGACATGACACTAGATAGTTCTAAACTTTTGTATCTTTAGCAACAGCTTGTGGGCACTTGTAGAGTATGCTCATGTTTTCCAATTTAAGTCATTTAACAATAAACATAGTAAAATAATAGAAAAAAAATCTTTTTTATTTGTTTTCATATTTTTCCTTCTTTCAAAAAATTTAATTTTTTTGAATATAGTCTTTTACTTACATTCTACTCTTCACAAATTAATTTTTAGCATTGCAAATTTTTATATTCAATTCATATTTATTAGGTTTAATCATCACATTAATTAAAATATTTATAAAATAATTATATAAATTATATGTGCAATAATATCTAATTATGATTCTAATAAAATGGGCAAAATGATAAAAATGAATAGTTTTAGGAGAACTGGACAACATGATGAATTAATTTATAAGATCCAACCTAGCCCCCAAATTAATATATTTCACATCCATATTCAATAATAGTTATTTCAATTAGGTAATTATTAGTACATGAAATGGGTGTAAATGACCCTCATACATAGGTATTGTATCCCTTATTAAATTATATAGTAAATATCCTTTACCTTGGACTATATCATCCCACTTCTTCTTTTCCTCTTACTCATAAATCATCTTGGTACCATTAAATGTAGGGATAGGGTAAAAAATATCAAGAATTCTAAATTTAAATCTAATCTTACCAATAATATTTATTCTTAATCAATCCCTATGCACACTAAGCCTATTATTTGTAGCCATAAAGTTGTATACAAATTAGGGTCCTCTTTATTACAGGTGATGAGTAAGCTCCATGCACCCTTAGTTATGGGAATCATAGGATTATTTAAAAATATGATTGGATATATTTTTAACCTAGAATAAAACTTATCTCTTGGATATATGGACAACACAATTGAATAATGAAATCATGGATAATATATTCCATTATTTGATGATCATATTAGGAATCTCATATTTTTATGACGTATAAAAAATAGACTATTCCTATATATTGCAAGCATGAAATTATTATTTTATTTTGATCTCATTTATAAAATAAAAATAATAAGCCCTAAGTTTAACATCCCCAAAAAAACATTGGAATCCCACTTATCATCCAAAGTAACTACCAAACCATGTTGAAATAACTTTAAAAACAAATCTAATATTTAAATTAAACCATATAAGTAGTCCCCATTGATGGGGTGTCATCAATCCCTTAATTTAATCAGCTAAATTTATTTGATGTCATATCAAACCAGGCATGGTGTCCAATGGAAATTAGAAATAAAATATAAAGGATAATGACTAATAGTTGTATGTTTGGGGGGAGTTTTGGATCATTTATTCTTAAAGATCTAATTTAATTTATTGAATTAAAAAATAACATATTTCTTGTAAAAATAAACACACATGCTAAATTAAAATGCTTCTAAAGGAAACACACTTGATATAATTTACATTATATTAAATTAAGCATGAATTTAATCTATTTTTAGAAATGTAAATTTTAAAAATTGTAAACACATACTATTAATCTTAGTTTTTGAAATAGAAATTATTTTAAATAGAAATTATTGAAATAGAAATTATTGAAATTAAATGGTTGAAATAAATCTCTCTATAAGCACACACATTAACACAAAATCATGTAAGTTAAACATGTATCACAATACTTTACATAAGAGAATAAATTCCAAACTTTATAACAAACAAAAATAAGCATACAAATGCCATGCATAAATCATGCTTCATTGGTTGATTGAGCCCTTGCTCTTTCTTATAATAGGATTGGAACAACACTTAGCTTTATTAAACCTTAATATAATCAAATCTTCATTAATTATAGAAATAATTACAATATTAAAAAAGGATTCTTTGTTACTAACTCCTATCTCTATGATAAATCCTTGTTATTACCATGATGTTACTAACTTTGTACTAACTATCACAATGAATGAGAATGTTATATTTATAATAAAACTTCTTGAACAACCTATTATTTGAGAGTAAACAACTAAAAAATAAGTTTGGAATTTATTTTTTAATCCTAAAAACCTAAACAATTGGTTTAGAACTGAATTATTATTCTAAAATCCTAATAAATCCATTTGGAAATGATTTTTTATTATTACAACATAATAAATAACAATGTAACAAATTCAATTCTTTCCAACAACTTTTATATGTGAGATATTCATTGTAGTTGGATTAGTAAATATTTTTTATTCTTAATAAATACCTATTTTAAAAATACTATAAATAAATATCTACAAATATATAGTATTCATCTTTAGGACTCTTTGCCTTCATGTCTCTATGGTTGCAGGCTTTTGTATTTGATGATGTCTATTTTTGGAAGGTGTTATTTATAGAATTTATATATATAAAAAGACCATAAAAAATGTCCCAAAACATTCCCTAATGTTGTATTCAATATTGTAAACCCCCAAATCCATTTAGTTAATATCTGGGTTCAATTTTGTGTAACTCTAAATCTAAAGTAATAGACTTTGGAGATAGATTAATGCACTACAAATCTAAAATTAACATGTACAAAGCTAGTTGAATCACTCATAATTTTTGCATAATGACTCAGATCAAGATGATTATTTTTATAACTTGTCTATTTTTTTAAGAAGAATCCAAATATGTAATTAGATTTAGGTTTAGAGATATTTTTATGACTTTATTTTCTATTTTTGAGAACATGTCCATTCTATCCCTACACCTTCATAGCCAAAACATCAAACAAACCAACAGAAAAACACAAAACCTATTTCTGGTTGATACAAAGGTGTTTATATGCCTTATATGATATTTCATAAATGGTACATCAATATCAAAATAAACTAAATAAACTAGAGATGATTTATATGGTACTTAAAAGCTACTAAGGATCTCCTAATCTATATGAAGATTTTTCTTGATTTGGTATTTGAAAACTTTAAGTTTTTCTAATTAAATTGATACCTCATTTAATCTTGCACATATTATATTTGACATATCTTTTCTAATAAAATTTTATAAATAGAAACAACGTATAATGTAATGACATCTACATAATATACTAGATATATTAATATATTTCATTTTAAAATAAGAAAAAATTATTAAAACCACATCTAGTTCCACTTTTAAAACATGATTTATGTAAGATAAAATGATTTTATATGTTTATATAATGATCCATTTGATGCCCTAATAATTCTCCCGTACTTAAACTCATGCATGTCCTCATAGATGCTACTATTTCCCATATATATTTAGTTTTTCAATCAGTTACTAAATCCATATTCTTGGTAGAAATAAATACAATTATTTTATCTATAAGAAGCATTTTCCATATTTTAGAATATGCATAGCCTTGTTGATTATGATATCCTATGATGGTATTTAGAGTAGTGGAGATTAGTATATTATTTTGATCCATTCTTTGTATGTTTTATGATCATACCTTTTTGATTTACTAGAAAGCATTTATGTTGGGAAGATTGGCTCCCATTTTTTAATTTATTCATTAAATCATCTCATCTCTTATTTAAAAACCATACATGATGAATTATAATATCTCAATGAACATTATTTTAAATTACTACAATTATTAAATGTTTGAAAATAGTTTTTTGAGATCAATAATGCATTCACTTGTAGAGAGCCACCATTTACTATTTTTCAACTCTTTCATTTTCTCCTATCCCATACTTTAGACTTAGGCATGTCCTCATGCATGGGGAGATTATTTATTTTTTCTCTCATTTTTATTTATTTTTAAAAATTATTTCTATTCTCTACTCAAAACCTGTGTCTTGTAGACCTATTCATAATTGAAAAACTTATAACTATATTTAGAAATAAAATAATATAGTAAATACCTTCATCATGCTCCTAATTATCTTATTATTTATTCATGTTGATGTGGTTAATGTTATTTAATGTTGAAAGAGATAAAAAAAAGAAAAATTAAATGAGGTACAAATTTATTTCTTGTTTGGGAAAAGTAGCCATTTACTAGTTTTCATAATTTCCATCTTTTTTATTTTATTTTTATTTATTTTTTACTTTTTCTCTTGATCAACCATTTTTTATTATCAAGGATATTATATATTGTACATGTCCATCCAACAATTTGGTTTTCTAAGCATGACTGTCAACAATACCTAAGGGTTTTAATTGTTTAATTTACTATTTTCTTTTTTTAAACATTATAAGAAATGATAACATGATGATAAATCTATAAGTGGATGCTTTAGTTCCTCTACAACACTCAAATTAAATATAAATTTGATTGTTTATATGAGTTTATATTTGTGAGATAACTTTACCAAAATAATCCCATGTGTAAAACATCATTAAAATATCTCCCATTATTATTCAAATACATTTACATGATTTTTTGAATGATGTATAGGCTTCCAAATATCATTTGTCGATATCCTAAACTAGGTTTTGCAACTCTATAACCATATTGGTTAACTCTAGAGATAGTCTAGTGGAGTCTAGAGCCATGTTGATGGACTTTGGAGCCATATTTATGGACTCTGAAGCTAGTTTGAGCTAGTCCATGATGGCTTGATATAATTCCATCAAGTTTATTCTCTTGTAAAAACATATGTATCTCATTGGTATTTATCTTAACTCAAAATCTAATATAGATCTATTAATTATAAATTTTATAATCAAATCAAAATTTTTGGGAGCTTATGTTGCAACCAAACTATTTTAGAAAACTAAAAGAGTGAAAAAATATGATCAAAGATGCTTGCATACTTCACTCAAATACCAGATGTTACATTGAAAATATCATACCAAGAGTTTAACAAGTTATTCAAGAACATGGTTGTTTTATAAACCTTTTATCTAATATATTACTTGGATAATGTCACATGTTTACTAAATTTTTTTTATTCAAGCATTCTTATTGATAGATAATGAAATAACCTTTATTTTTAATAAATAATTCAAGGATAAGTTTATTTATGAATAATGAAATATTTATTATGACATTAAACACGTCCTTAGATTAGTTGTATTATTATGATTTATGGTAAGTGTGGTCTACTACAATATTGGATTATGGATGGAATTTAAAAGGTGTAAAATTTATCATTTCATTATTGTACAATAGTTATTTTATAAATTATCATATCCAACATAATATTAATGGTAAGGTGGAGGCGACCATGAATGACCATGGTATTGGAGTAAGTGGATGAGTGGTTAATGGAAATGATTTGAAAAATATTGAGAATGTGGAGGTATATTGTTCCATGTATGAAACACATATTTATAGTAAACATTTTTTTTATTTATATGAAAACTCAAAATACATACCAAACATTTATTTATTTGGTGTCCATGGTATGTTGGCCTTGTTTTTATAAGAAACCTAGAATTAATACTCAACATCTCCAAATTTTTTTTTTTTTTTTTTTTTTTTTTTTTTTTTTTAATTTTACATTTACATATTCCTTCTAATAATTCTAAAATTATACTTTATTACACATTAATCAACCAACTATTTATGTTTAAATTTTTTCTTAGTTTGGATATAATTTGTTTTATCTCTAGATGGATTGAATTATCTTGTCTAATTTTACTCATGATAAATTTTAATTGGATAGTATGGTGTTTTAACATGTGGAAGGTAGTTATATCTTTGAAGGACTCTTATTATGAAGTCACACCTACTAGTGGACAATAAAAATCTAAAATAAAATATTCTTAACTATTTGGTGCCTAACCAAAAATATTGTGTTACAGTGGTTTGTGATTATGAGTTTCATCATGAGTGAATTTTGTGTTTATTGGTTCACCCTCAAAATATGGTTTATCATTTTTATCTTCTTATTGTTAAACTATGAATATGGACTAGTTTACTTTAGATCTAGATTTGTGGACTATGAAGCTATACCAATGAACTCTTGAGGTAGATTGGTGGACTCTAGAGCCAACTTGGGATTTTTAATACAACTTGCCAATTCCTCCTCTAATTATATAATTTATTTGTCTTTCAATTACTCATTGAGAGAGTTTGAACTATCATTTACCTTG
Source organism: Torreya grandis (assembly GCA_037957365.1). NCBI lineage: Eukaryota > Viridiplantae > Streptophyta > Pinopsida > Cupressales > Taxaceae > Torreya > Torreya grandis. The sequence continues at coordinate 617,465 of JARHVA010004136.1, forward strand.
AATGTTTTTGTGATGGTGAGTGCTAAACTAGTCAATGTCTTTCTAGAACATAACTAAACATTCCAACAATATATAACATTGAATCCCATCCATAGTTATTTTCTATTTATATTCATAGATAGGGGATGCATATATACTCTTGGAGTTTTATATTTTATTTTCAAGTAATTGAGTCTGAGATACTTATTCAGTATGTGAAAGCTACCTAGTAGGAATAGGCATTGACATAATTTTAGGAGGAAACTTTATTTGTTGATTGAATTATTTTTGAGATACCCATTGTTGATTTATTCATGGATGTTGATTTTTATGTGAAACCCATGGTTTTTGTGATGTATAATATTTTTTGAACCAAATTAGTGGTCCCATGTTTGTGGATATGTTTTTCAAACCCATGGCATCATCTATGGATTAGAAGAATCTCTATGAACAAAGTGATTTAGATTTTAATTATAACTAAAATTGTTCACTTATGATTGTTTATGTAATTGAGGTTTTTTTTGGTTGGGTAATCTATTCTAATTGATTATTAAAGACAAGATGGAGGATATGTTTTTTTATTTCATAGTAATTTATGTCTCAAATACCACACATATCTACCCTATCTAGAGAACAGTCCTTGAGTCCATTTTCAACTTACATTTCAAGAAATACATAGCTAGAGTTTTATTAGTGGTGCTAAATTATGCTTTCAATAAATCCAATGTGTTGTTTAATTGAGCCAAAATATTTGTTTCAAGGTTTGATAACTCCTCTATGATTTTCCCTAATTCATTATTCCTTTACCTATTTTTAGTCTCTTATTAGTAACCTTTGTTCTTCAATAGTTCTTACATAATACAACAATTTTAGTGATACTTAGTTTACTAACATCTCCTTTTCCTATCAAGTTAAATGACTCTTGAGATTAATCATCGAATCACTTTAAGAAAACTATCTTATTGAGGTATTAACTCAACTCATATTCATATCTTTTATAGATAGAGAAGAATTTTTCTAGATAATATTGTATAATTTCATCTTTTTTGTATTTTATACATAATAATTCATAATTTATATCTCTTACCTTATAATATTCTTGATATTTATCCAATAATACATTTTCCATTTCATCCCATGAATGAATAGAATCTAGATACAAACCCAAAAAATACCTCATAACTAAATCTTTAACTATGAAAGGAATCGATTTTGATTTTTATTATCTATTTTATTGTAATAAGCATGACATAATACTTTAAACTCAAACATGAACTAGTCAGGATATTTTATTGTCATCCCCTTAAAATTAGGCAATATGCATAGGGATATGTTCTTTATTAGAGAATTATCATTTTGGTATAGAACAATAGGAAAATGAAGTGGATTATGATCCAAATGAATCCTTACCTAGGATGTAATGGAATAATTGCTTAATTTCCTAGGTAAGAACATATAGTTATTTCTAATAGGTTGAGTACCTTTTCACCATGTCATTTTAATTATCTAAGTGGTATGAAATTGGATGTCCATGATACATAACAACTACACTTAGTACATAGTTATATGCATGGATTTGAATTTTAAAGGATGTAAAATGACAAAAGTTGTGATAATAGGCACTAGATAGAGGTGTTGATTAAGTGCCTCAAAGTCATATTATTTCACATAAGTCTAATTGAACATAGATTTTGCACATGATATCTGACTGAGAACCCAAGAGAGGTAAGAGAAACTAAGAATAAAACTATGATGGATGTTATAAAATCAAATAAATTACTTATTTATATTATATTTCATGGATTAAGATAATCTTGGATCACTTTGATATTCTATAGATACACATAGGTGCATGTGCAATAAATGATGTATCCCAAGTACTAATTTTACATAACATAAAATGTGAACTTTTCTAGGTTGGTTTATAGCTTATGTTGATGAAAAGTGTATATTATGCATCTAACATGTTCCATATTGTTCTCCAAAGTATTTTTGATAATTATAGTGTCATCCAAGTTGATTATGATGGATTTGTGCAAAGGCCTAAATAGATCATCTATAAATCATGTGAATGTGCCTAATGCATTGGTTAAAACAAAAAGAATGAACAACCACTCATACAATCATTACCATGTTTTGAAAATTGTCTTCTAGATATATTATGGATGGACTAATACCTAATGGTAACCTAAATTCATGGTGATCTTAGTGAAGTATTGTGTACTTCAAAGTTGTTTTAGATGATCATTTATGTGTGATATTAGGTACCAATTCTTCACTATTATTTTTTAAACTGCATGATTTATTATGAAAATTTTATAAGACATATATTTCTTAGGTGTGAGTGATATTATACTCCCTCAAGGAGAATATATAGGCCTAATATTTCCCTAATCAAAAATATCTTGTATTTATTGATAGATCTAATCACTCTCCCAAACTAATTTGCAACATAGGGGTTTATTAGAAAGAGTGGATATATGAATCAAATCAATGTGGTATATCATTTAGACTATATGAGTACTCACTAATATAATTTTTTAATTTATAAATTTGTTGTTTTTGTGATACTATGTGAGTAATACATGCTACCAAAGTGTGCTTTGTATTCTACATAGGTGTGTCAGGACGAACCATGAGTAAAATGAACTTATGAATGTACAAGATGAGTTTATAGGATTAATTGGTAGAGACAAAGGTATTTATGTATGTTAATATTATTGGTTTTGAGTAAATATTTATTTAAAATTCAAGATATATGTCATTAATGTCAAGGCCATAACTAAGGCCATACATGGTGAAATGATATGTGATAAAGAAGTCTTATGACAAGAGAAAATTGGAAGTCAAAATTTTATCTCTATATTGAGAGATAATTTGAAGGAAACCTGGTAACTATTATGAGGTTGATGACATGTTGAGGCCATATATAAGTTACAATGGAAGCATATTGTTGATCACTAGTTCTGAGGACCATACAAGGTAAGCATAAATGGTGTAATAGTCTTTATATTCTGTTTGAGGTCTTAAAATAAGTTATGATGTGAAAATTTCATAAAAATATTAATATTAATAATTTTTTAATAATTATATTGGGTGACATAATTTATAATTATCTTGTTTGAGTCCAAAACTTTGAGTATTAGGTGTTTTGAGAAGCCTAGCCTAGCCCTAAAAGAAGGTGTATGCATGAAGCATACTAAATATTGTTGAATTATGTTATTACATTCATGAGATAATTTATAAGGATATGTAGACATTAAAATGAGGAAAAAAATGCTTCATATGAGTTTAAAGGTCAAGTTTGAAGCTCAGTCCTTGGATGAAGAGAAGTAGTGATAAGGCACAATCTTGATAGCATGATGAGTTGAGCAATATGAGACTTATGTGAAGCATTTTGGCTATGTGTGAGAAAAATATGAGTTTTTATGAAATTATTATGAGGTATTTATAATATTATAATATGTTTCAAGGTGTGATCAAGGTCTAAGTATTATTTTCAATTCAAGGACTAGTATGCAAAGAGACCTAGTGTGACCTAATGAGGGGTCAAGTTCATTTCCCAAGGCGACAGAGCTATTAGAAGAATTTATATAGGAATTATAGGTTATTTTAAGTGTGTTAAAAAAATTTAAGTCATATCCTTAAAGATAAATTATAAAAATTAGTGTTGAGGTCTTTTATGTGAATAGAATGGGGTGTTGCACACCCAAGAAGGTTTTTCTTATGCTTGTTGGCACATGCAACCTTTGCATGATATCCTGAGTAGTTAATAGAAGTTATGGAAGGTTTATATATTGAATTTAATATAATTTTTTTGGGAGTAGATTTTAAATACTTTATAAATGATTTCCAAAAAGGGAAACCAGTTAAAACCCTACTAAAACCCTCATAATGACCTAATAAGAAAGATCTTGTTGTTTATGGATCATAATAGTTTTTTGAGCTAATTAAATGTTTTTAAAATGTAAAATAATCCTATTGGTTTCTATATTATTTTTTTTTGGTTATAAGAGTGAATATAAGCTATAGGAATCCCCTTATTTCTCATAATTTTGATGTTACAAACAAGGTTGACTAGGTCAAAACATGAAAATAGTTGGAGGATGATGTGTCAGACTTGTAGTCTATGCCCATGTAATATTTTGAGCCCTTTTCTAATATAAACTATGATAAATTTATCATGTAAGTTGGATTATCACTGAAGGGGCCTAATGAACAATATAATGAGAAAACTAGGCAGTAGTGAGAAAGATATTAGGCTTTTATTGTTGAGGATTAGGGATGGATCCAATTACATTGTGTATTTTTTAAAGTCATATACCTCATATCCCATTTGTTTATAATTTTTATTTATGCACATAAAAAATCAAAAATTTGTTTTCAAATTGACCTATTTAACATAGTCAAGTTTGTGTAGGGTAAATATGTGAGATTGGTCTGTAAGACCAATATTGATATTGAACCTTGTAATCTATCTATTCAAAGATGTTATAAGGATAATAAATGTTCATAAAAAACCATTTTAATTTCATAAATGTTTTCATATAGGTTTTTAAAATATTGATCTTCATGATTGTGTTTTTGGAGCTACAAGTGATTTTTTATCTATGGGTGAGAATGTTGTTCTTGAATCTTTTTACATAGATTTGATTAATCCAATGAAAATTAATTAGTTATTAACTTATCATAGGATAATTTTAACACATTTTCATGAATGATAAACTACCATGAAGGTGTGAAAAGTCAAATGATTTTTACTAGGTTCTTTAGGTGTGCGTGTAATTCTTAGTGAGCAAATGAAGTTCATCAGTTTGAGCTATTTTACCTTATTTGGTGAATTATAATGTACTTGGTGTTGAAAATTAATTCATAAAGGATACATATATATAATTTTATAGTATGTTTATGTGTAAATTTTGAGTTTGTGATTCATATTTACAAGACAAACTTTCTAGTAGTAAGAAGGCATACTGGTAAGTAGACCTAATTGTGTGGTTCAAGGAGTGAAATGAGCTAAATGGTGTTGGGGACATAAGGTGAGTTTATCATGGTTAAAATTTAAGTGTGTATGAATTTTTTCATCCTTTTTTTTTAGGCTCAAGGTTTTCCAAGGAGGCCTAAGTGAATCATGTGCATAGAGAAGGCCTAATTGCATTAGGTCTCTGTTAGGTTTAATGATGGTTTTGCCCCTTAAGGGTAGTGACCAACCTATGTGGTGATTGTTTCAGTTTTGAAACATATTTTTTGATCTATTTAAGGTATTATTTGAGTATTTATAGGTTTTTGTCTAATCATTATGGGTGAGATCAAGAGTCAAGTATAAAGAGAAGGTTTAATAGGCTTAATTTGACTAGTTAGAATGTTGAGGACATGACTTAATGATATAGAGTTTTGGAAGCTAGGTAGAGGGATTTAATACATTAAAATATGTGTGATTAATATGTCATGAATATATAACTATGTTTCTATAGGTTATTATCAAGGTCATATGACCTAATTCTACCAAGGAAATGGCTAGTTGAGTGAGAAGGCCTAATAGGTTGTTTGAGAAAGATAGAAGAGTGAGAAGAGAAAAATAAGGTGTACATATTTATTTTATTAAGTAAAAGGTTTTAAAAGGACATTAGATAATTAAGGTATCTAATTTGGTATCAAGTTACTTAGGGGGTTACTGCATCCTTCCAAGTTGATTCTTGCCAGAGGACTAGTTGAGTTGGTACTTGACTAATGAAAGGTCAGTGCTCCTTGTGGGGTTGGTGCCTCACTAAATTATGATCTATTTTATCTATAGGAAATTTTTAGCATCGATAAATCCTTATTAAAATATCAGCATTTCATAGGTCTCATTTATAACTTATTGATGGTATGTAGAACTTAAGAAAAAGAGTTCATTTACTTCAGATATGGCTAGTAAAAGTTGGTCAACTAGTGGTAAATTGATGATGTGGAAAATTTTGGGCACATGGAAAAATGGGTTTTCACATATTTGGTCTTTAACAGTTGAAAAATGAATAGCTATAGGGACTGTAGTCATTAGAGCCCACTTTTGGGATGAAAGGGGACTTTATCACTATGATATATTAGTGTAATATTTTCAATTACAATCTAGTTTTATATCATATTATCTTGTGTTGACAAGTCATAGGTGAAGAAGTAGTTCATGTATAAATTATCATAGGTACACATGGTATAAACTCAATCCACCACATGGCTTGCCACCATTCAGATTCCATAATGTTTGAGTACCAACTCATCCAAGAAAACTCAACATGTCAACCCAACTCGATAGTGAAACCCAACTTGGCATTTCAAACTAAATTGAATGCCAACTCACATCCATCCAAAGGTTTCTAGTAACCAGAACCTAAGTTTTGGGTGTGGAATAAGAGGTTATAACATAGCCAAAGAAACATCAACATTGGTAGCTTAGGGATATTAAAAGCCTTTTCAAATCTTTATTCCCATAAATGTGGGATTTAAAACTATGAACCCACCAAAAAAAAGGTAAGCAATTAGGGAGGATCATACCCCTAACCTTCCTTAACTATTTCTAGCCCTTTACCATTCCACCAAAGGTGGATGGTTGTAAACACATGGGAGAATCTTTTATTTAAATAATATTTGGTTGCAGATGATGAAAGGAAAGGCTCAAACCGTTAACCACTCAGATAAAAGGAAAAGGGGCCAGCCATTAGGCTAGGCCTATGAAACATTATAAATATTGTGCTATGTCACATTTGAACAACACACAACTTTGGATTCTCTATTCATTTTATGAATTTTTAAGCCAATATTACTTTGTTTTTTCACAAGACTATGGATTATTTATAATGGGATTATAAGACTTTCTTAGAGGCCTTTTGGAGGATTATTTTAGAGATGTAATTATTTTATTTTGAATTATATAGGAATCATTCCATTTTAAATTCAAAATTCCTACAAGAGACCTCATGTCATATATATTATCATAATTTCTATAGTCTTATTGTAAACAAGTTTATTTTCCATTATAAAGGTAAACACCTATAGAATCCTCATATATTATTTTATCAGAGTAGCCCATCACTATTATGGAGTTGAGTCATATTCCTCGATGATGATATATTGACCCATTTTAGATATTTATTTTACTCTTGCATGGAGAATTATTCCCATATTCTATAGATGATGCATATGTGATATGAACAAATGGGAGATGAGTTCCTGATCAAATCAAGTCTTCATGTGGTTTGATTTTAGTGCTATTGTAGAATATTGATCCATGGATGTAAATTTTGTAAAATTTTACTTTCATCTATTATGAATGCATTTGTTCATGGTTATAGTTAACCCAAAGATGTATCCCTAAAAAGGTGAACTTTGTTATCACTTTGGTGTATATGTGTCACTATTTTCAATTCTACTTTTAGTTTTACTTGAAGTATTGAAAGGTGAATGTTTACAATGTGGAATCAATTTAAATAGTGTTTTCTATTCACTCTATATTGATTTCAGAAGTTGATTATCTATTTAAGTATGGGGGAATAATTGGAGTTGATATCCATTTAAAAATTAGTTGGTTAAGTGGGGGGTCCCTATCAATTTATGGATACAATTTTGGTATTAAAGTAGGTTGATTGCAGTCATGTTTCTAATTTTATGCTTTGTGTTCTTCTATTTTATCTGACCATGTAGGATTAGATAGTGTAAGGGAGAATTGGAAGACATTCCAATCTATTAAAAGAGGACAAGTTTTTAATAGCCAAGATTCCAAAATCACTAGTCTTATAGAGATCAATCCATAAGAGGAGAAAGCACACCGTCACTAGAGGATGATGAGAGTATGTGCTAGAAGATGTTGCAAGGGGATCAATGTTTCTTTCTTGGGAATCATCTAGATAAAATGCTAGGCATTTTCAATGGTGTACATTTGGGAATAGTGAGTTTGATTTTGCATACTAGCAAGGTTTGAGGTAATAATGGTTTTCTATTGGGGTTAAGTAAATTTTTTTGACTTTTATATTATTATATGGTTTTGTACAAATTATTTGAAGGGTAAAGCATAGGTAAAGCCTCAAAATCTATGCCAATGAGAGATTAGTAGATTTATCTCATTGAACTTGCTTATAGGGTGATGAAGGTATGGAGATGGATCTAGTTAGTATTGGTATTTGACACAATGTTTTGATAATCAAGTTATGTAGCCTTTATTTATGGTGAACAAAAAATATTTTTAAAATGTATGTCCCTAGAAAAAAGTAATCAAGTGAAACACCACTTTCCATGGTAAGATATGGAGAATGGTAGTATGGCATTGTTCATGGAATTGAACAAGTTTTGGCACTTTAGATTAGGTATTAATTGGTTATTTAAAATTTATCCCTTGCTTAATAGAGTGTGTATTTCATAGTTTTGAATGAAGGTAAACAATTCTAATGATTCTTGTCTATGAGAAAATGGCTATTTACACAGTATAGTGGTTGATATCCATGTTTGATTGGATGTTGTGTGGCTTGTTAGAAATAGAATATACCTTATTTCAAAAAAAAATTAGAACTTATTAAAAAACAAGAGGTTTCATCATTAGCTCATACTAAATGAAGTTTTATGTTGTTTAGCATTCTATTCAATTTTTGGAAACCATGGAAGGGGATAACCCTTGATTTGGTTAAAATGGTTTCTTAGATAATTTTATTTTGCATTGCTAAAAGTTTGATAAGCATGGTATTTTTTGTCATCAACACTTTCAAGGATTCATTATTTATCACATGGAGGAATTTTATACCAATGTTGAATACATAGATATACCACTTGTTATAGTGTATTTGGAACAATCAATTAGTGGGAAGAACTTTGAGAAAGGTTTATCATTCTTAGTTTGTCTTCTCATGTTTATGATATTTGCTTACTAATTAATTAAAATAGATGGTTAGACTTGTCTTTAAATAATATCTATTCATAAATTCTCTAAGTTTAATTCTTATAATTTGAAAGGGATTTCATTTTCCATCTTCATAGAAGTTTATAGAATCTAGCTACTGATAGCCTTTTGGAAATAAATTGGTATGGGTAAATTTATGTTTTTTTACCTAATTATTAAGAGATTACCCATGTTTTGGAGATAACTCCTTTGTGGAGAAATTATACCACATTATTACAGAGAAGATGACATTACAAAATTAGAATTACCTTTAGTAGGAAATACTCTGTGATAGGTTTATCATGCTTAGTATTTCTTCCTACATTTTTGGTTTTAAATCTTTATTGTGAAATTATTTGAGATGGATTTGGAGTTTTGGAAATAGTTTAAAATAATTTTTGATACTTGGAGTTTCATAGCATATTAACTTCAAGTTATATCTATTATATTTTCTCTTGTATATATATTGATGTGTGCAGTAAGATGTGGATAGAAAAGATGCATTGCCCTTAGTTGGAGAGTTGATATCGATTGGGAGATCTTTATCCCTATGTGGAGAAGCACCTTTAGTTGCTAATGGTTCTTGTATATTCTGATCAGTATAAGAATATGAAATTTTTAGTTAAGAGAGTTCATAGAGGAGGTGTGCCTTCATTTTTAGATATTTCAAATATTGTGCCTTTTGGATGCCAAAAAGACTTTATGGGGAGGTTTAATCCAAAATACATTCTTGAACATCAATAAATACTTCCTAGACTAGCACCATTGCAAAGGGATTTTTGAGAACTTTTTGATGGTATACAAAACTTGAGAAATAGAGCTTGTTTACTCTAGATATGGCTACTCAAAGTTTTAGTCAAAGTGGGTCAACTAGTGGTCAACTAAGGGCATGGCAAGTTCTGGGCATATAGAAAAAAATGGATTTGTGCACCTCTAATATTTTATAATCAAAAAAAGAATGGATACTAGGACCGTAACTGGTGGATCCCACTTTTATGATAGAAGGGGAGTCTATCACCATGATATATTAGTGTAATATTTTCAATCACACTATTTTTATATTATATTATATTATGTTGACAAGTGGTAGGTGAAGAATTAGTCAATGTGGAAATTATCAATATTTCCACATGGTGGAACCTCAGGCCACCACCTAGCCTACCACCATTCACATTCCATAATGTTTCAGTACTAACTCATCCAACCAAACTTGACATGTCAACCCAACTCAGTAGTGTAACCCAACTCAACATGTTAACCCAACTTGGTAGTACAACCCATCTTGGAAGTTCAACCCAACTTGAATGCCAACTCACATCCATCTAAAGGTTACCAACAACTAAAACTCAAGTTTTGGGAATGGAAAAAAGGGTTGCAACATGGCCAAATCCACATCCACATTAGTAGATTAGTGCTATTAAATTCCTTTTCAAATCCTTATCCCCATGAATATGGGATTCAAATCCATGAACCCAAAAAATAAAAGGTAAGTGGTTAGGGAGGATTGAACCCCCAACCTTCATTATTTCTAACCCTTTATCATTACACCAAATGTGGATGGTTGTAACCACATGGGAGAATATTTTATTTAAAGAATATTTGGCCAAATTTGTTGGAAGGAAAGGGTCGAACCATTTAACCAATTGGATAAAAAGATAAGGGCCCAACTGCTACGATAGACCAATAAAACATTATAAATACTATGATATGTTGCATTTGAACAACACAGCTTCAAATTCTCTATGAATTGTAAGGCTTTTTAAGCCAAGATTATTTAGTGTTTTTTTGGTAAGCCCATAGATTATTTATAATGGGCTTATAAGACACTCTTGGAGGCTTTTAGGATTATTATTTTGGAGATGTAATTATTTATTATGATTTATAGAGGAATCATTCCATTGTAAAGGTAAAATGCCTATGGGAGACCTCATGTGATATATATTATTAGATTTTTTATAGTCTAATTGTAAATGAGGTCATTTTTCATTATAAAGGCAAAAGCTTATAGAATCCTTATATAGTATTCGATCAAAGTAGCCCATCACTATTATAGAGCTGAGTTGTATTCTTTAGTGATGAGATATTGACCCATTTTGGAGAGGTATTTTACTCTTGCATGGAGAATTTTTCCTAGATTCTTGAGATGATGTGTAAGTACTATGGATGAATGGGAGATGAGTTCTTGGTTAGATCAAGTCTTCATGTAGTCTAATTTTAGTACTATTGCATATTATTGATCCATAGATGTAATTTTTATAAAATTTTACTTTAATTCGATTGATTCATGGTTGTAGTGAACTTGGAGATGTATCCCTAAAAAGGTGAACTCCATTATCACTTTGGTATCAGTGTGTCACTATTTTCCATTTTTATTTTAGTTTTACTTTTAGTATTGAAAGGTGAATGTTTAAAATGTAAAACTAGTTGAAATAGGGTTTCTTATTCACTCTATATTGATTTTAAAATCTAGTTATATTTTTAAATATGGGGGATAATTGAGATTGATATCTGTTTAAAAACTATTTGATTAAGTATGGGGTCCCTATTGGTTTAAGGATCACTATTTCTTATATGAATATAGTCAAAGTGGTGTTTTAGTGGGTTTTATCACCTAATAGGGTTTCTTACATATGTCTTATGTTATTCATGCTTATTTATGCATTAGTTAATGTATATATGTGAATGAATGCTTTATGGATGTTAAGTGAAATTGAATTAATGTTTTAAGGCAACTGATTCACCTCCCCACTATTAGTAGATATACTTCCAACATAAGGTGGCATTGGTTGTAGGTGTTGATTAAAAAATATTTTAGAATAATTTTATTAATAAATAGTCAAAAAATGTGGTTTGGCTTGATATGTAGCCTCATGGACATATAAGTACATTTTCCCTAGTAAGATGCCATACACCTATAGAGGTATGATGTTAGAAATGAAATTTTCCTCAATAAGCTTGACTTTTTATTAAAAATTCCATTATCATTAGACCTATATATATATATATATATATATATATATATATATATATATATATATATATATCCCCTACTATATCCATTCCATAGAATATATATTGGAGTGTGTATAATTATAAACACCAAGATGTTGAGTTATGGGTTAAGAAATTATTTTCTTATGACTTTAACTATCTATGATGACATGAAAAGGAAGACCCTTCACCCAAAACCTTTTGTGGATGATATATTCATACTCTTAAAATATGTAGATCATGGTGGTAATGGTACTTATACATGAGGCATTTATATTATTGTTTTCCATTAGTGTGGGTCTTGAGGTAGATTGTGTGATTAAGGATTGATGAACACATCATTAAAAACTATCATGAGTGGATGAGCGATTGTAGTGGAACCACTTATCACCTGACTTATTTCTTTTTTCTAAATTATAAGGCATAGGATCCTTTGAGTTTTTTATAATGTTCTAAGGATAATACCCATTGTGATAACTATTTTGTTTCTATGTAGAAGGATACGATGTGGAGTATTGTCGAGGCTAACCCTTTTGCACTATATTAATGAAGAGATGAAATGTTATTTCATCTTTGCTTTCGCTTTGATCTTTATAGAATTACAACATGATTTCCATAGCATATCAAGATTCAATAACTCCATCTTTGCATAGATATAAGGTCTAAGTCCATTTATGTACTTCATTAAGTTATCTCATAGACAGATTAATAATGAAATATGTTATTGTAGTATTTCATTAATTGATCATTGTACTTACATAGTTTTTGGAGCTTGATGTATTCATCTTAAGAGTGTTAGAGAGGGTATTAATCCTCCCTCATCATATCAACAAATTATTTCCATGATTCAATTGGAACACACTCTTGTGCATTTTATTTACTAAAGGTCTCCCACTAACGAATAATTACAATAGACATATTCAATAATGTGAAGGTGAGTTTATCACCATTAGTGAAGTAATTGATAGAGAAGTACACCTCAAGTTATCAAATCTAGGAATCTAATGATTTGGCATCAATCTTGACTTTGAATAGATGGATGTTGATATTAAGTTTTACTTTGAAGGGGGTTTAATACTAAAAAATGGTTGAGCATACTATGGAGGTATAGTATAAGGTGTTGAGTTGAGTTATATCATAAAATTATGGATTTGGCTAAAAATTGTAGTGTGTTATTACTCTATTTCATTGATAATAAGCCTTTAAACCTTCTAAGGTTACATCAAATTACTTGTAGACATAAACCATCTTAATTTTACTATAACATTATTCTAGATATTCTAAAATAAAGCCAATTAATACACCTCATTTATCAAGTTACACACTCGTGTTTATAGGCATATGAAAGGAAAGAGATCTTATGCTCTAATATCAATGATCTACACCGACCTAAGACCAAGTGTTCAGAGAACAACTGATTTTGGTTTTGTAGATTCAATGTACAAAGATATATTTACATATAAAAATAAAAACACATTCAAATGAGTATAATTATTTACTTGAAGAAAGTGTAACTTCTACTCAATAGTAGAGACTAGGTAAAATCATACAATGTGATATATCTCATGTGTTATAGAATAGATATGTGGAACATGGTATCTATGTTATGAATATGTGTGGCATCAACCCTTGGATAGATACATATGATACAAATTTAAATTTTACAATACAAGTGTGGTTACAATTGCTTTCACTTACAAAGAAGATGGTTAACAATTATTTCATCTTCGTTGTTTGATGATGGTTGAGATTCTAGGTTGGTGGTGACTAACATTCTAACTAACAAAATTCATAGCTAGAGAATGATACCCAACAAGCCACATGGTTTGAGTAGGTTTACATGTGGATGTGATGAAATGAGTAAAGATTTAGGCATGTAAGGCTATGATAGAGTACCAAGATGGTACATAGAGATATGAGTTGAGTGCAAGAGTTTGAGAATCAGTGCTTAACTTATACATAAGAGTGTAAGCTTTATTTATATGAGTGAATAGGAGTGCCTAGAAGGTATGATATGCATGCATGGAAACAAGATAGGGAATTATTATACTACATATATACTTCACAAAGACTAATAACCATTTAAGGATTTTCAAGTTTGACAATGTAATTAAATCATACTCATAATGTTTTTTCCCCATCATATGTTTTTTGTGTTGCATGTGAACCATTCATCTCATTTTAAATTAAGTTCCTATGTTACACATAGAAATTAAAATTGATTATATTCCCCCTCTCCCACATATCTCCAAGTGAACTACATTTGACCTTTAGGGTTAGACACATAATGTAAGTAAAACAATTATAAAGATTTGATGTGAGACACATTGATGTAAAATATCATAAGTATTGGTGGTTATATTATGAAATAATGATAGATGATAATGAATTAATAAATTTAATCATGTATGGGGTAATTTGGTATTATGAGGAATGCAAAGAGTGGAAATTTAGTAATCAAAGGTATAATATATTAGGAATATTTGTCATAGGGTCACTAATTAAAACTCATATCAAATCCATATTAATATACATATAATAATTAATTATTAATAAAACATATCTATCCTAAATTATCAATGTAATTACCTAGCTTGATGTATTGGTTTACCAATTGCATCAATGCTACAAGTGTCTAAATGTGTAACTATGAAATATTTTATAGTGTCCCTTAATGTGTGAATTTGATATGTAATATTATATTATATTTGGTAGTCTATAAATGATGTTTTCATGATAAATATTTATTCATGATGATCATATTTCTCACCAAGAATCTATGAAAATAAATATTTAAAGTAGAATCATTATCATGAAACCATGAATACTGGAACAAATGTAAATTCATTGATTATAAACCATAAAAAGATATAATAAAAATGAATCCATATGACATGGATATAATAAAATGGTGCAAAGTTTTATAGGTTTATTATTAAAAGTGAGGGTTTTGGAAAAAAAGAATAAGCAGTAATGGCAACAAGTCCACATTGGGGGATTTTACTTCCTATGCTTATGAAAATTCATATACTTTTAACAAAGTAAAAACAAAGGTTACAATCCTAATGAAAAATGGAAATATAAATTTAGGATATGATACCTCCATGATATCAATCATATCTCTATCCTACTATAAAGGATATTGTAACACAATTTTTTCATGTTACAAGTGTTGCAAGTTGATGGAAAGTATGTTATTTTATGTGCTTAAGGTCATTGGAAAGTTACACATAGAATAATTTGGTATAATTTTATCACATGTAAAAGGAATTATTTTTTAATATTTATTTGGTACTATTTTAATAATTTTTACTCTCGATGTGATAAAAAATTAGTATTTCACTCAATCTGATTATATATAGTTTTGGTCAACAAAATCACTATTTTTATTACCCATATTAATGCATTTAGTATTCATAGTTTACCCTAGAGATGTTGGGATAATGGATCCATTACATACCTCATCAATACCCTTCATAAAGTAATAAGGTGAGGTATAGTTTTCATTAATTATTCATGAGAACTCCATATCCATTTGAGGTCTTTCTTCCTCCATGATTCTTTGAATGAAATATTATCTTAAGAAGGGGTTTATTCTACATATTTAGATGGTTACCATTAAAAAATAATGAAAATATCATGGGACTAGTTGTACATAGCCTTAATACTCCATTTTGAACACATTTTCTATTTTTTATGGACTGAGACATCTCATCTGAAGTTTTTCTTTATAATATTTATATTTTGAGTCATACAGTAAGGCCCAATCATAGGATGAAATCTCATTAATTTGATGAGCCTATTATGACCCTTATTATTTTTTCATTAAATGATATTTATATGAATAAAAACCTCTCTTCATAGTTCATCTAGTGTGTTAAGTTACATATTCTTTTATTTTAATGAATCAAACAAATCCATTCTAAGTTCAAACCCAATCCTTAAAGTTTTTAATTTAATCTATGGGAAAAATATCCATTTTTCCATGGACCAATGAATAAGGTTTAAAATATGTAGTTCTTTTCTAATTAGTCCTATATACCCATACTTATTATAAAAGATGTTTTTCTCAATCATAATGGTATATAGATATTATTTTGGTAAAAATGTTTTCCAACTTCATATTTATAGATTCAACATGGCCATTAAATTATGGGTGATATAAAGTAGATTTATATGTTTGGAATTCATCTCTTGAATAAGGGTATACAAATATTATATGTAAATTACGTAACTTGATCCAATACATTTTCTCATGGATCTCTATACCATGTGAATATGTCTTCATATAATAATTCATATACATTCGGGTCTCGTGTATAGGTCAAAGATATTACCTCCACCAATTAAAAAATATATTCAGTGCATACCGATATATATACCTTATTTTGGGAATGTGGATATATATTCCAAAAATATTTAATCCCCCATTTTAAAAAAAAATCCAATATGGGTTGTGTTTAGATAGGCATACCTTCTAAACATGTGGGTTTCCCTATATGTTAACTTTAGTCACATTAGTGGGTGTATGTAATATCATATTCAGGTAGTATTTTCTAGTATTAAATATATTATAAGCCACTATTTATTGAAAAAAGTACCTCACAAGGTTCATTATGACTTGACTAGAGAATTTCAAACACTTTGTCTTATATTATACATTTGTGCCGGACTATTTAAAGCCTAGTGTAAAAGAGATACCCTAAGATCCATTAATAAAGGATTATTTCTCCACCAAATTACATTTCTCTCTTGGGTAAAAATGTGTAGGAAGCTTCCATATAGTCAAAAAAATAATAATATGTACAAACAAAGGAGTGTTAGTAGACAAGATAAAGAGATGATCATCTTGAAATGAGTCGTCTACTAATTAGTTATGATCATTAAATATTAATATTGATAGAAAATATAGAACTATAGTATTGTTTCTAGGCATATCTATGATATTAATAAGAAATTATCATAACAATAATAACCCTATGATTATCCTACCACTTCTATTTTTTCATCAAATATTTAATTGTAGCATGACCAGTGTGAGGAAATTTAGGGTACCTAGTAATATAATATCATATTTATTTAATAACATATCATATTATAAGAAAATATTTTTATTTAGAAATGTATTTGAGTTATGATAGTTGAATATTTTATGGTAATGAAATATATGGCAGAATTTGATGACCCAATTTTTTTCTCAAGTAAAGCTCCAAGAGTTGTGTTAGAGGCATCAACATGAATATAGAATGGAAAACTCTAGTTTAGACCTCATAGCACTACTATTTATATTAGTAGATATTTTGGATTTAAAAATAATTTATTACATGCATAAGTCTAAACAAATTCAAAATATTTTTTCAATAACACAAAAAATGGTGTTGCTATCATATTTAAGTCATTGATGAATCAATGATAATATCATGCATGTAGTAAGATTCTTATAATATCTATTTATTATTGTGGTTTTGGTAATTTCTTTATTATTTCCAATTTATCAAAGTCTAATTCTATCCATGTGGATAAAGTACGATATCATAATAGAATACCTTGTTTCATAAGCATGTAACTTTTTTCCTAGATCAATTATAAACTATTGTCTTGACAACATTGGATAACTTTATGTATGTTATTCATGGATCATTCAAAATAATTCCCATAGACTGTGAAGTCATCTATATATGTTTATATGTGGTCATAAGATAGATTAGATAAAAATCTCAAGATGACACTTTGAAAGGTGGTAAGGTAATTACACAACCCAAATTTAAGATAGAATATGCATAGGTGCCTCAAGGTTTGTAAAAGTGGCCTTGTATTTCTCCTTGGGTGAAATTCCTATCTAGTTAAATCTATTCAAACCATATATGAAAGAGAATTAATTCTTTCCTAAGAGCATGTTAATAACTTGATGAATGAATAAAATGGGGAAATTATATTTACTTGTGGCATTGTTAATTTATCTAGAGTACACATAAATACACCATTTACCATTTCTATTTTTCATGATGATTATGGGTGATAGCCACTAGCTAACAAAGATAGGATAGATAAATATTGCATCCAAGGTATTTTTTATTTCATTTTTCAAAATATATTGCATAACATGGTTCATATATAATTTTGGTTACCAAATGGCTTACAATATCCATATATATATATATATATATATATATATATATATATATATATATATATATATATATATATATATATATATATATATATATATATATATATATATATATATATATATATATCTGTGTGTGTGTGTGTGTGTGTGTGTGTGTGTGTGTGTGTGTGTGTGTGTGTGTGTGTGTGTGTGTGTGTGTGTGTGATGGGTGAAAAGGGTTTTGGTGTATTACTATCATATTGTGTTAATCCCATGCAAAGGCACTTTTTTGTTATTTATCATGGTAATTAATTGAGTTTCCTATTATGGATCTAAATTATTGTTTATATTGTGAGGTCATAATGGTGGTATGTCTATTTGTTTGGATAATGACATTATAGATATAAGATTACCCATTAGAGTGTTATGTAAATAATGATGTGGTAAACATTGATTTGAAGTATTAATATCTCCCCTATGGTCCAATGATTCTTATGTTCGAAATATTTTTCTAAGGGGATGCTATGTGAAATCAAAAATGTTGTCTACATATAGGTAAGAGTTATAAGCATTTTTTCTAATGTAATAAATTATTTTGTCTTCTTGTTCTTATAAATATGGTTTCACATCAACAGTTATAAAGTTTTATATAGGATTTAGATCCTTAACCTCAAATTCCACTAAAGATTATTAGTCAACATTAGATTAAATCTAGGTTGGTGAGTAAAAGACTAATTTTTTGGTGGTATTTCCATTACAAATGAACATATTCCCTAATATGTAGCTAATGATTGAAAATATTATGGAAAACCAATGTCAACCTAGGATAACAAGATATCTTAAGTTATTTTTTCTTTGAAATATCATGAAAATATATGGGTGATCCCATGAGTATACTATAATTAAAAGGTCCTAAATCACTCATGAAAGTTTAAAAAAAGATCTACATGTCATTTTTAAAATGTTAAGAGTTTTAAAAATTACTATAGGATTTATTTAATGATCATTTACTTCATAATTATTGATGTAATTTTTAGGCATACATCGCTAGGGCAATGAATCAAATTAATCCATATTATTTTAGAATGGTCAAAGATAATTTGGGACACAATTAAATTTTTTGAGATCTCATATGTAGCCTTTTGGGAATAACTTAAGCAACATGCATGTATTACCACACATATAGTTCATTCATACACCTAAACATTTTATTAAATCTAGAGACCTTTGCAAATTTTCCAAGGTGGATATTAATAGTTTATTTTATTTCAAATATTTGGTTAAATAAATATTAAAAAAAATAGAAGGGCAGGGCATAAAAGTATTTTCTTAGCCTTATTGGATATGTTTTAATTTGTGTAAACTATTAAAAAATATAAATACAATTTATCTCTACATAGATAATTGAGATTGGGCTAAACAAAGGCTAGGTAGGTAAGGAATATAAAGGGAAATTTCTAGTAAGCATGATCCTTATGGTGTTGTTTCATAAGAGGAACAAACATTAAAAAATGCTAACCAACACATTCATATATTACCATTTAGTGAAAACATAATAAACTACGTACACTTGTAAGATTAGTAATTTTATCTACATAAAAAACACATATGAAATAATCACCTTCTATTTTATTATTTTTAGAAATCTAGTGTTTAGATCCTAAATAATAAAGGTCTAGAATAATAGGAAAAATCTAGCCTAATAGTGAAAACATAGATTTTAATAGGTAATTATGTAAGAGAAATATAAATAAACTTATCTCGTTTCAAATATAAACGAAGGACTCTGAGGCTAGGATTTGAAAAACAAGACTATGACACTATCAAGAATCTAAATCTAGGTTTCATTTTTTGATTTGATAGGAGCACTAATAATAGGACACCCTAGTATCTAGTGCTATAGTACTTCCCATTCATATTGTCCTAAGGATATAAGCTTTTTGGTTTTTTTTCATGTGGTTAAATGTGTTAGAGTACTAAATTTTAGGGGATAGAAGTCACCAGCACTTTCTATAGGTATGTTTCAATCTTCAATACATGTATTCATCTACACACATGCAAACAATGAATACATGAAAATTAAAAGGGGGGAAAACTAGGTTAGGGGGAGAATGATCACATAATCAAGAACCCCTATTATTATAATTGTTTCCTACATTAACCCTCAAACTAAGGTCTTAGATCTGATGTAGTTCTGCCTTAGGGAACACACATAATTAATGCACATGATAGATGCAAGAATGAATTTCACCTATGCTCTTCCTTGATCAAGCATGCAAGTTTATGTATGATTCAAAGAATTTAAGCTATACTATTAATTGATTTTTAATATGTCTAATGTGCCAAAGTAGTAAGTGCTAGATATAAAATTCCTTGTGTAGTCCTTTATATAGGAGACTCATCATTTTGAATTTGGGATATTTGTTCACATTTGGATGAGATTAGAAAACTTAAGAATGAATAAACTAAAAGTGGTAAGACTCATCTTATAGGAGAAGTTGAGTATTCGAATCAATTTTTTCACTTAGACAACACTGAAAACTAAACACCTTGGGTTTCAGTGCTATAGTCCTATTTGGGCAATGTTTTGTAGAGGTTTTAGGACCTAGGGGGATGGAATAAGCATGGAAAGTGTGACTCAAGATAGTAAGGGTTAATTTTAAAAACATACAAAGACTATGAATGGTTAAAGAGATGTCTAGGGTATAAAACAAGACCAAGGCAAATCAAAAAAAAATATATGGCTAGATGTGAATAAGACTCATATTCTCTAGCCAGAGACTCATGTGATAGGATTATGAAAAGACATGATATATGTGGTTTCTTGACCAATTTAGGGTGTATACATTTTCCCCCCTTTTAATCTAGTTATGCAATGAAATGAAGTACTAGAGTAAAATAAATAAAGAATTTACATACCTAAACTTACCTATATGGAGATAAGTGTACTAAAAAAATGATCCAACTTCCTAACTAGGGAAGTGGATGGAAAATCAAATAGTTATTAGAGAAAGAAGGAATCCCTATAATATATGCCTCTTTACTAAATCTGAATAGTGCCTAGAGATAGAAGGAATCCCTGTAATAGATGCCCCCTATATTAAATCTAAATAATACCTAGAGAGAGAAGGAATACATTTAATAGATGCCCCCTATATTGAATCTGAATAAGAAATGAGAAATGCTCAAAGGTGAAAAACTAATGTCTACCCTCTATCCCACATAAACTCATGTAATCTACAATGTGTGTATAGAATCTGTATTCTATGAAGAGAAACAACTATCATTCCCCTACTCTAAATAATATGAACTAGAAAATGAGAAGTGCTCAGAGGTCCAAAACCAATGCCTACCCTTGATCTTGCATAATCTCCTAGGTTTGAGTAATGCTATGGACCAAAATCTATAAATGATCATATGGTACAACTTGGTGATAACCTGGGTGTGCCTGGGTGTAATCTAAAACTCTAGTAAATGTGTAAGAATAAAATGTCCTATCTTGCCATTCCAATCTATATAATCATAGATTTTGAAGAACATGATCATCTATGTCATGCCTCCAAATCTAGTATGTGAGTGATGCATCTAAATAAAATATAAATTTGTATAACTATGTGTCATGATATATTGTGACATGTCCCATGTGCAAAATTAGAGATCAAAATAATGTGTTTTGTATTATGTCTATAATCTACTATCTAGTCCTATAACTATGTCATATTATATGAAGCTATATGTATGAGATGTGTAGTAATGTACATGCCCCAAAATTTAGTACCTAATTCTAAGTCTATATCAAAGTCACTATGAGTCCATATAATCTAAACCACTATATATAAATATTCTATGTATCTATAAATTGATAGTATATCCCTCTAGATTTTTAAGTGATGTTGAGTGACCCACATAAACTGAATCACTATATAATCTTGACCAATTTGAGCTGAGCGATTCTAAGTGACCCATTTAGTTTGAACCACTTTATTAGAGTAAGAATGATGCACTCATTTTGGGGAGAGGGATGAGATATATGATAGAGGAGGTTGAGCCAAAAGTGTTGATTAGTGGTGTATGAATAGTAACTAGGTTGGCATGTAGTGAATCAATCGAAAGTCTTTTGTTTGATTGGTGAGAATTGAATTACTCAGATTACAATGTGTTATTTATTAGTTAAGAGCAAAGTTTTTGTGTGGGTATAGTAGATATTAGAAACATTCATGATGTGGTAGGTAAATGAGGTGGTAGTAGATTGAATGGATTAAAAAGTTGATTTATTTGGCTAGGTTGTTTGGATGATTTTTGATTGGTAGGTACCAATTTATATGTTGGGCTAAAAAAGAGGTATAGGGATGTTTGTATGTTATATTAGTCAAATGATGTTGTGATATACAAAGATTTGTGTTATGTTAAATGTATCATTATCATGATTTTTTTTGAATCAAATGGTTTGTAAAATGGAGCCATGGGGTTTTAGTTATGGGGAAAATTGTGTTTTATTTTTTGAATAGAAAAGTTAGATGATATAGGAATTTTGATTTTACTTTGGGTTCATTTGTACAGTGACTAGTTTGAGATATTGGAGCTCTGGAGTGAAAAATGCCTAGGAGATGAGCACCTTTTGTGACTCATTTTGAGTAGTTAGAGCCCAAATTTAGGCTGACAGAGAGATTGGCTTGGTGAGTAAGCTTAATACTTGATTATTACCTATTTAGAATCCTATTTTGGATAATTTTATATCTATTTTAAGTAGTCTATGAAAAATTTTACTATATCCAATGATCTTGTCCTATAATTAGTGCTAATGTCTAGGATACAGTGATGTTGTCCAAGTTTTAGCACTGTTGTCTAGTGCTAGTGTCCTTATACAATACTATTGTCTAATGTGGATGGTTTTTTCAATTTTTGAGTTATTCTTACTTTTGTACTTATTAGCTATTTTTCTTATCATGGTTTTTTGACATATAGTCTATTATTTGTTATTTTCAAGGTGACGTGAAGATGAGAGAATTTCAAAGAGGCTAGGTGATGGATATGTTGATGATGTTACTCTTTTTGGTTGATGAGATAGTCATGATAGATAGAGTAGGATTGGGCCATGTATGTGACCTAGGTATGGTGTAATGGGATAGGTATTTGATCACCACTTATGTGAGAGTTAGAATACAGACACTTGTACATCTTAGATTCATACATGGGAGATCACTATGACCTTAGAGGATGTGTATTAGATTCCACATTTATCAATTAGTGGGTGATGGGTGATATTTTAAGATGATATGGGTGTTGATTCCATTGATCATACATCCTTGTATTTTGATGGTGTGCCTTTAGGTGCACATTAGAGAGGTGGTGATAGTGATCTATTACTATTGGTTATTATGCAGTTGATTGTTCCACACCTATATAATTGGTTAGTTTTATTGTTGGTTTCATTTATGGGAGTGGATGGTAATAAAGGCTTTATTACTTATAAGATGCATAAGGTGGTTCATAGTGTTAATATGTATGGTACTATGTTCTCATGGGGTAGGACTATGATTGCCAATTTATATAAATATTTATATAGATTTACGTCAGAGGCATTTAGTAGTGGTGTGGGTATGGCTACTTTATTACATTATTGGGATTATGAGTACATAACAATTATGTGACTAATTGGATTTCCAAGAGAGAGAGTTTAGCACCTCCACAACCATATGAGGAGTGATGGATGAGGGATTTATCTATCTAATCTCTTGGGATAGATCACTATAAGAGAATGTTAGATAGATTGGTGGCCTAGGATATCCTATGAAAGCCCTATAGAGGATTCCTTATATAGCATGAGGATGAATAGAAACTATGATACATGAGGTTCAATTATTGATCACATGATCATTGGGTTGGAGTATATGAGCACTTTTAGTATGAGCATGTGAATAGGTCGTTTGGAGTTTGAAAAGATGTCCCTCCTATGCCATGGGTATGGTTGAGGAGTGCATGGGCACTAGCAAGATTAGGAGCTCATGAGAGACCCACTAAAGTTGAGTCGGCACCTTTATCATTAGATGCATGAGATGCATCTATAAATATTCCTAATGTAGCTAACATGGGATGTACTGAGGCATATATTGCATGGTGGGCTAAGCATTAGTGGGATCCATTATATCCTATTGAAGGAGTGAATGTTCTTATGTATGAGGATCTTTAGCTGATCTAGATGATGGGAGGTAACCAGTAATTATATTTGAATTATAGCTATATTTGTGATTTAGTTTGATTTGAAAGTATATATCTAATTTAGTGTTGTACTTTTTTTGTGTGTGTAGGTGGGATGGGAGTTGAGAAATATGAGATACCTACTAGGGTGGGAAGGGAATATGATGAGTTCTAAGACACCATTAGTGAGTTAACACTCAGAGAGCTCACATGGCATGTTCCTAATGATGTGGTGGAGGAGGGTTTGATAAAGTGAGTGATGGTTAAATATGGTGTTTATTCTTAATTATTTGATATGGCTACTATAATTACAACTACATATGTTAGGGAAATATGAGAAAAAGATGAGCTTACAGATAAGTTGGATAAACATAAGATGCCTTGAGTTGATTATGTCATGGTGATCATGAAGATTGTGGATGACTATATGGATCTTTAATGATGATATGTAGAATTTCATGAGGAGCATAGTTAGTTGTTAGAGTAGGATAGTCAGTGTAAGAGTCACTTAGGAGATCGTGGAGGTATAGGGTCATCGAGTACTAGATAAAATTTTGGGACTAGCACTAGAAGAGAGAGTGAGACTAATAGTGAGGGATTGACTCTCATTCATGATTGATTGTACCTTTACATGATGTATATATATTGGGAACTTTGTAATATGTGTGTGTGTGTGTGTGTGTGTGTGTGTGTGTGTGTGTGTGTGTGTGTGTGTGGATACTTGATTATGTTAACAACTATTTATTATGTTGATGGATTTGAAGTGTGCTAATATATTGGTATATTCATTACAAATATTTTTAAATGGTTGATTTGTCATTATGTTTATATTCTATATGTTTGGCATTTGGGATATTTTATTTAAATGCTTTGTTATGAGTTGAAGTGTGATGTTAGGTTTTGATTTGTAAGTAAAAATTTGATGTGTTTTATAATTTGTAAATTGTTTGGATAAACTGAGCTGGGTTTAACATTTAGAAATTATTTGGATAAGTTGATTAGGTTTAATAGTGGTGAATCTCATGGATAGGTTGAGTTGGTAACATTTGTATTTTGATAGTCTAGTATCTGGATAGAATCATTATTGGGAATTAGGAATGTTAGTTGTTAGTAGGGGATGTAAGATAGTACTGTGTGTGTATTACTTCCTTGAGATTGGCTCGAGAATATAAAGGGTAGCTAGACCTTTGGCTCCATTGTTACCTTGCTAAGTGAGTCATATGAAATAAAACCAATATGACTATACTTTATATTAATTTATGTTGTATCGCTATCTAAACCTTGTTGGCCAACTAATCAAGTGCCCATACTACTCATGGTCTATAGGAATGTGCTCTATATTTGATATTATTTGTTGAGTGCTAATTGTTGATGTGTGTGAAGATTCTACAAAATTTAACTTTATTGGTCATGTAGCTGAAACTAGATGTTATGAAAGAGGTTCATCTATTCACAATATAGTGGATTTCTACATGAAATAATTCCATATGGCCTCTATTATGATGTATATGATTGAGAAAAAGATTGAGATGAAACTATGATGTATTATAAGGGTTCATCTAATATTAATTATAATAGGTTACTATGTGAGATAGGACCCTAAAAATATGTTTGTAGTGAATATTTCTCATGAGTGGTACTCTATTGTTATGCATGTGACCCTATTGGATATATATATGGAATTACACTATGTATCCCTCAGGCTATGATGCTATATGTAGGTTATTATTATTATTGTACTAGTTTCTAAACCTTATGAGGTGGTGGAATAGGATATTTATTATGAGATTATGTCCTGAAACCTAAATTACACTCATAATGAGTGACTGATGATTCTTATAAAGGAATGTCTTGGGATGACATAGTCATGGAGGAATGATGTTTAGGGTTCCATAATGGAGGAGATCTCTATGTCCCCTATATGAGTGTTATGATACCATTATCAAAAAATCTATTAATGCAATCTATGAGTCCAAAATAGTCATTATCTCTATATCTATACATATGATGATATTGATAAAAAGGCCAATGTGGTTATCTATGTAAGAGACATGGATCATGTCAATGAGTATAAGGTAATGCAATGAACCTCCTATCTAGTAGTGTTGATAATATGGCAGATAGACTATCCTTCTCTAAATCAAACTATAGTGGTGTTTTGTTATTGTTCTCTATAGTGTAGACTATAGGTTGTGATCTAGAAGCTGGCTATATATTCTTGACTAGTTGTCTTTTTGGTTGTGGTCTCCTATCTTGTCTAGGACGTGGTGGACGATAAGTGCTAGGAGTTGTATTTGAAGATGTTACTATAAAATCTACAGTGATATGATCGATTAAATTTGCCTTAATCAGTCCTAAATTATTTTCTAGAGACAAAATTATATAACACAAGTGTCTGAAAGAAGACTCTATCTAATATAGTAGATGCTTGAGTAGAGGTTGGTAAATCCCCTTTATAAAGATATACTAAATCTCTAAATATGTTATTTTGTATATCAATATTAACAAGTGAGCGTTAAATCTTATGATATACTCACTAACTGGCTCTGAAGAATTCTAATGTAGTGTGGGAAGTTTCTCATATGTAACATGAGGGCCCATATTTATGATGTAATATCTGAGAAATACCTCCTCTAAGTCATCATATATGTGCAATTAACCAACATGGAGTAGATGAAAGAACTATTTTTTTTGCTTCCCCTATTAATGTCTACTAGAATATGTTAATTAAAATCAATGGGCTTGCATGATATGGTAGAGGCTTTTGAAAGGCCTAAAGGTATATGAATGGATCTCCAATTCCATGAAAGTGAGGTAATGATGGTATCTATAAATTCTTAGGTAGTGAATCTTTTGTGAATGTCTTCAGAATAAGGTTACCATGTAGATCATTGGAATCCATCCAAGACTTATATGCTTTATTTTCCATGGTGAAGATATGTACTTGGAATTCTAATTCACCAACTGTATGCATTAAAGAGATGATCTCCTAGGAAGGGATATTAGTATCTTAAAGTGGTTCATTTAATATTTGAATTTGATCATTTACTCTAGCCATAGGAATGTTACATTTATCAATTGGATCATAGAGAGGGGGTGTGCTCACTAGAACATTTAGAGTTATGGTATCTTGGACCTTATTAGAGGGATATGGGGCACCATCCTTATTTGGTGATGGGTGAGACACCAATGCTACTATAGTAAGGGGTAGATTATGAGATTCATTGATATCTTTAGTTTCTAGTGAATCAAATTTGGAGTGCATAGAAGATTTAGTATTATTATTGACATGTGCATCACTTAAAATAGAATCATTTATAGAAGTAGGATCCATATTTTGACATGCATTTTGTTTGAGAGAAGAAGTGAGAGAAGATTTAGAAACATGAGATGCATATTCTTCTTCATTATGAGATTAATTATCACCATCATTATCATATATGTAATAGTATTCATAATCACTCTGATTTTCATATTCATTATCACTTACATCATTTCTAGGGAGAGGTGTAATATAAGGATTGAGTTCTTTTCTAATATGCAAAAAATTATTATTTGACATTGGAATATCATGTGCATCTATGTTATCTAGGGATGAAAGACATGCATTATTTTCATGTGAAATATGAGAAGTAAGAGTAAGAGAGTTATCATTTGAGAATTATTTGGATAAATTATAGTTAAGAACATGAGATGTATCATTTGAACTATGCATTGGTAATTTGATTTTATTGTGTTTATATTATTGTAATTTGAACATAGCAATAGTAAAAGAGAGAGAGAGAGAGTGAGATTTGGGTCATATGGAAGAAAATTATCACCTATTAGATATTCATTTAGAAGTGCATGACTAATTTATTCATTTTATGCATTGTGAATAGGAGAATTAGGTGAGAATTATTTTTCCCATTTATCAAAAGCATTTTATTCAGAAGAAGGGATGAAAGAGATAGGTTTGAGAGGAGATGATGCATCTAATTTTTCTTCATTGTCACTTTAATATGCATTATTATTATTTTTTTTCAATAATAGTAATTATTTTCATTGTAAATAAAATCATTTTCCACATTTCTAGCTAATGTGTAATTTTGCAAATTTATCCACTCATTACCATGATTATGTGAAAAATTAATAAAGTTGTGTATGAGATGAGAGGGAAGAAGTGCCTTAGTGGCCATTTTATATATTTCAACAAAAAAATATGAAAAGGCACTGTTAAGTAAATAAATGCAATAATAACTACTGACATGGAAATTTTGAAAATACTTGAGACTCTCTAAACAATTTCCAAAAAAATCAAAATTAATTTCTAAAAATTGCAAGGGTTAATGGTTTCAAAGCGGAGGACCTAGTTTAGGAATCTAGAGTTTTGATCTAGGGTTTTATAATTATTTGAAATAATGGTTATAATTTAAATTTTAAAATTAATTTGAACATTATAATTGCAAAATAATGGATACAAGAATCATAATTTTCAAATTGATTTTTTTGCATTAAATAACTAATAATTTAGAAATTTTGAATTTATTTTTGGCACACTAAATAATTTTTGAAATTAGTTTTAAAAATTTGTAAGGGAGGGAATTTTGGGTTTGAGGATCTAGTTTGGAAATCTAGGCTTTTAGAATTTTTCAAAATTATGCAATAATTTTAAATTATAAAAATTATTTAAAAGAGGATAAAGAAAAAAAA
The DNA here is from genome assembly GCA_037957365.1 of Torreya grandis. Classification (NCBI taxonomy): domain Eukaryota; kingdom Viridiplantae; phylum Streptophyta; class Pinopsida; order Cupressales; family Taxaceae; genus Torreya; species Torreya grandis. The sequence continues at coordinate 646,336 of JARHVA010004136.1, forward strand.
TTATACAAAAATTAAAAATTTGAAAATTAAATTTTTACACATGAAACTACTAATTTTGAAAATTTGAATATATTTTTGACAAGTTAATTAATTTTTAAAAATTCCAAAATTGTTTTCTAAAATTTGGAAGGAGGAAAGGCTTAATGTTTGACCTCGTTTTAAAATCTAGGGTGTTGAGCTAGGGTTTTAGAATTTTTTGAAATTATGGTTATAATTTAAATTATAAAAATATGTTTTGAATAGGAAAAATGGACAAAAATTCATACAAAAATCATAATTTTGGGAATTAAATTTGTGCACAAAATAAGGAAGGAAGAACCCTAACTATAGCTAGGGTTTTAGGTTTGTTTGAAGTAAGTCGATTTCACCAAATGTTTTATTATTTTTGGGAATCTAGTGTTTAGATATTAAATAATAAAGGTCTATAATAATACAAAAAATATAGTTTAATAGGGAAAATATATATTTTAATAGGTAATTATGCAAGAAAAATAGAAATAAACTTATCTAGTTTTAGACTGAAACAAAGGATTTTGAGGTTGGAATTTGACGAGCAAGATTGAGACACTATCAAGAATCTAAATTTGGATTGCATTTTTTGATTGAAAAGGAGCACTATAAATAAGACACCTTGGTGTTTGGTGTTATAGTCCTTCCTAGTGCTATTGTATTGAGGATCTAATCTTTTTGGGTTTTATTTGCATGGCTAATATGATCCTATGTACCAAATTGTAGGGGCTAAAAGTCATCAAATCTTTCTATGAGCCTTTTTCAATATTTCATACCTATATTCATCTACATACATGTAAAAAATGAATACATCAATATGAAAAGGGGGAAATCTGGGTTAGGGGAAAAATGATCACATAATCAAGAACCCCTATTGTTCTAATTGCTACCTACATTAACCCTCAAGCCAGGGTTTCAGATCTGATGTAGTTCTCCTTTAGGAAACATGTATAATCAACATACATGATAGATACAATAATGAATATCACATAGGCCCTTCTTTGATCAAACATGCAAGTCTATGTGTGATGTAGAAAAGCTAAGCTATAACATTTATTGATTTTTATTATGTCTAATGTGCCAAAGTAGTAAGTGTTAGATATAAAATACCTTGTGTAGTCCTTTATATAGGAGACTCATTATTTCAAATTTTGGAGCTTTATTTGTATTTGGCCAACATTAGAAAACTTATGAACGAATAAAATAAAATGGATAAGACTCATCTTGTAGGAGAAACTGACCATTGGAATCAAATTTGCACTTGGACAATAACACTAAAAATTATACACCCTAGGTTTCATTGTTGTAGTCCTATTTGGGTACTATTGTCTAGAGGGTCTAAAACCTAGGGGGGATTGAATAGTCCTAGAAAGTGTGACCTAGGATAGTAAGGATTAATTCTATAAGGTTAAAAATGATTGGGAGTGGTCAAAAAGATGTCTGGGGTATAAAACAAGACCAAGGAAAATCAAACAAAAAGACATGGCTAGATGTGAATAAGACTCATATTCTCTATTTAGAGTATCCTATGATAGGAATATGAAAATACATGATATGTGTGGTTTATTAACCAATTTATGGTATATACATCTTCATATCATAGTCCAAGGAAACATCAAACATTCACCATGTTTGTGCTAAGAATAATGAAAGATTTTACATAAAATAAAGAAATAATGAACATTCTTAAGGAATTTAGAAATTATATAAGTTTTCATTAAAAATATAACCCTTTAAAATGATTTACATATGCACTTATATAACATCATAGAAGACACTCCTTGTAATAAGGGAGGTGAACTAAAAACTATGATGATTTTTTACAAACAAAACCATTAAAAATAGATAAAGAAAGAATAATGACAATGAAAAGGGGTCAAACCCACTATGTACTATTCAAAGGATATCTCCTTATAACTACCTTTTTTATTTTTCCTTGGGTATTATATTTTGAGTCACCACATCATTTAATGAGACTCAACTTCACTCTAATTTTCCCATAAAATTCATTCATAATGATTTTAAAAATTGGACCAATGTTTTAGAGTCACTAAGCCACCAGATTTTAAATAATAAAAAATAAAAATTGGCCATATGTATTCTTCATCATGATCCAAAATGTTTTTTTAAATTTTTGGTAGATGCATTACTTGGATCACTACCAATGTGTGATAAACTAATTATCTTAGTGACACATGGATCAATGCTAGTTAGAGGATTGCCTATCTAAGGAGTGGGATGAGTAGGAATATGGATGTGAGACCTTCCATATTGTGATGATTTAGATTATGGATCCTTTATGGCCTTAACACATGGTTGGAAACGTTTTTCAATTATACAAGAAAATAAGGGTCATAAATAACAACATGATATTATCCATATGAACTACATGACAATAAATAGGGTTCCATAGTGTTCCTTTCATTTCTACTACATGAATTTACTTATCAGTAGCATAGCTTATAAACTCAGTCTTATTTACTACCAAATTTATTAACATCCTGAGATCTATTTTATAATTATGTCATTAATTTTTCTAGTTTTACTATTATTGAGTAGTGGGTTGTAGAAAGCTATTATATCTAGAATTATAGAAAGGTATGATTTCACCCCTTTAATTTTAAATTCTCTATGATATTAAATTGAAGGTTTTGTAGAGGAAATAAAACTAGGTGGAATAGTGACCTTAGAGTATGAATACAATTGGATCAGGACCATTATTGACATAAGAAGATGGTTCTCTAAATGTTTTCAAGTTACAATGGTTGGGTATGTAGTAACCATGCTACCCAACATAGGGTATTATAACTTTGGCAGTGGTATATATAGGTTGGGTGGTGAAAATAATAAAAATAGGTGAAAATTGTGAAATTGTTATGAATAGGGATTTATTTTAGTGGTCTTTATTGGATATACTTCTACTTGAGATATAACATGAGAGTAACAAGTAGTACATCCTATAGTAGAGGCATATATGGATGAGGAGGATTAAATGTGTCATATTCTACCATTACCTATTCTTAAATAGAAGAAATATTAAGGAAATACATAAAATAAGATGATATAAAAGAGAAAGGGTAGGTCAAAGGCTAAGTTACCTCCTGCATCTTTATGATCCTTGGTATGAGTGTTGGTGGAGGTAGGTCTTAGATTAAATTAACTATAAATTAATTCTTAGTTTTTTGTGATTATTCTTGTTATTCAAAGGTCCCTATCCTTTTCTTAGTATACCTTGGTTTCTCATATTGAACTAGGGAAAGCATAATGCTATTGTTTCTACACTATTTCGCTTTCTACATTCAAAGAGAGAAAATGAGAAACTTAAAGAAATGGTCTAAGGCTTGTATGTACCTAGATATAGTTTTGCACACCAAAATTCAGATGATAGTGAGAACTCCTCTTTAGTTGTGGAGGATGACACTTGAAAGAGATAGACACTAAAACATGCAAAATGTCAGCTGACAAAAGGGTGGATTGCCAAGCAAAAGCTTGGTCCTAGAAGCGCTAAGGCTTTTTGGAGGATGACAATCCACTGTTAAAATAGAATATGATAGAGACAGAAAAGAGAAATAATAAAAGACTAAAAATAAAGAACTGAAAGCAAATGCGTACTTAATAATTTGCAATCTACTTAACACAGTCACCGACATTGGTGATATTGCCGGTGTCAGTCAGGAAGGTCACCGATGTCGGTTAGACTGCCAACGTCGGTAGGGGAAGTGGACGAGGTCAGTCGGGGTAATGGCCAGGCATGGGTTACAGGTCTAGTTTCTGGTATGCAAGATGGACTATGGTCTTGTCTGTGAGTCAAGGAGTTTGTTTGGGATGGTAAAATAGTAGATAGAATCTTTAATAAGAACTAAGGCAGAGGGTATGTTGTCAGGAAAAGGGGTAAGGGGTAGGAAAAAGGCCTTTCAGCCTTTTCATGAAGCAATTTAGTCAGGTTGATTAGATTGGTCTTAAGAGGGTTTGTAGGTCTCTGAGAGCTTGTGCTGAGTTGATTAGACAGAGGGTGTTGTCTAAAGAGAGACTAAATGGGTGTCAGAGGCAAAGAAAAGGGAATAAGGGGTGAGAGAAGGCTTTTCAGCCTCTTTGAGAAGAACAGAGAAGGTTAGGTCAAGAATGCTTGGAATACATAGTAGATAGAATGCTAATATATTTGAAATGACACTGAAATGAAAATAGTACAAATACTTAGCTGTGACACGAGTTGGCAAAGGTGTAGAAGCTGTGTTTCTATTGTCACTAGTGATGGAGATATCGTGCAATCCCTGTGCAAAATGTCTCATGTAAGATCTCAATGCTTAGAAAATGCTGTTAAGAATGCTGATCCCTGCAAGAAAACAAGAAGCCAGAACACTAGAAAGCAAAAGCATGAGAACTTTGTTTCACCAGAAGAGGTTTTGAGATTTGTGATTAGCTCCAGAGATTAACGATTTATGATTAGCCTCGTCAAAGGTTAGAAATTTGGTTTAAGTAAAACTGACATTGGTGATACCGGCATTGGTTGACATTTGACTAACGTTGGTAGGTGGAGAATGAGTAAAAGAGCCACAAAGCCCATTCTCCATCTGCCAAGTGCACTATTCGTTGGAGAATTATCAAAGGTTGGGCTAAATACGCATGAGAATTGGTTAGGCAGTTAGAAAGAAGTAAGAATAGGTCTTGGGTGAGTCATAGGGTGGGAAATAGTCCAAGGCAAGGTGTCAGACGAGGTGTTATAGGTGATGTGTCAAAGGGGAGGATATTAATAATAAATTATTATTTTTAAATTAGTAAGTGCATGGTTTAAGAATGGGTTAGGAATGGACCAAGGGGGAAGATGACCAAGGGTTAGACATGATTTCAGTGTCTACATTTGCCCCTTTTTGTCTTGTTGGTTACTCTAGATGAACTACAAGACAAAAATAGGAGTTGGTTTCCCCAAGTATGGGATAAGGTTGATTTCATCTTGTTGGTTGTTCAAGTGAACTGCAAGACAAAAATAGGAGGGTTGTTTGCCCTGATTATGGATAAGGTATTCCCCCTCAAAGCAGGAGTCAAGGGAAAGGAACCTAAAATTGGGTGCTGATTTGACAGAGAGTGGATGAAAAAGGGTGAAGATGGAGTGTGATCGCTGCAAAAGTCATGATTGCACGTATACCACTTCACGAGATGGTCAGGTCAAATTATCATAGGTCGAGGGTCGAGGAGTGCCAAAATTGAAATAACCAAGCCCCATCATTTAGTTGTCTATTGATTAGGTGATTTAATCTAAGCTGAAGCTCCAATGGTCATCATGTTTCATGTATCTCGGGCTCAAGAAGTGCTCCTAAAAACATGAAAATGTCACAAGTAGTGGGGATCAACTAGCTTGCGATCCTATACTTGTGAAGGGCAAAAATATGCACACAATTTTGCTAACCAATCATGAGGTAGCATACATGCAAAAACAACCAAGGCAAAATTGCTTTGGAAGTAATCGTAGTCAGAGGAGATGATCATGATCTCTAAGGTCTGGTGGTCGATGCAGGCAGAGGCAAAAGTGATCTCAAGTGTGTCCCAAGGGGCCAAGATGACTTATACTAGAGAGTTGACTGATTAGGGGCATGATTTTAGGGAATGAAGAGGTTTGAAGCATGTCGACGTTAGTGACATAACTGACATCGGTATACAAAAAGGACCAACATTGGCATAAATCGACCGATGTCAGCAGACCAGGGCATGAATATGCCGACGTCGAGAGCCTACCAAATCTGACAAAACTTGATTGGCAGGCCACTAAAGGTCATTTGCTACTTGTTGACTGAGGAAAAAAAGAGCTCTAGAGATGATTGAGTGGAAGTGACCCAGATTTGACTGAGTGAGTGAGCTAAGGTGGCAGAAAGGCATTGGTGGAGAGAGGGAGTGAGTTGGAGAGTGATTAGAGGCTATAGAGGCATTTGTGGGCCAGAAAAAGCTTGGAGAGATTGAGACACAGAGGCCATGGCAGAGGGGAGTAGATGACCCACGTGAGGTCCACCACCAGTGGCACCCATTGTGCCACCACGTCGGCGATGCCGGGATGAGGTAGGAGGGTCCTAAACCCAAGTTGGGTGAGTCTTTGTTTTGATTTAGTTTTTGAATTTGTAGTTGTTTTAAGCAAAAATCAAGGAGGGAGGGTAGCTAGGAAGGTGGGGAATAGGTCTAGGAGAGGTTAGGAGCAATTTAGGAGGGTTTTGGGGGGTTGGGGAGGCCACAATGGGGAAGCCCTAATTTTAGGGCTCACCCCATTCGGCCCTAGGGCCGAACCAGTCACCAACATCGGTGGGATCACCGGCGTCAGCCGACCATAGATCAGCGTCGGTCATTTTCTTGCCAGTGTCGGTCACTATGTGACTGATGTTGGTTATATTAGTGCCATCATCAGCATGAAAACTGATGTCGGTGGTTGCCTAGTCAGAAGGATGGTTAGAAAATTGCCAAGTCAAGGGATCGGAGCTACGCCAAGGGTTTCACGAGTGCCAAGATAGCCATAGATAGTCTGGTAGATGGTCAAGTAGATAGATGAAAGGGTAAATGGTTGGGCTAGGGAAGAAGAGTCATGGGGATTGAGAGTTGCATTGACATGGGTTTGATTGGTTAGATACAGGTGAGGTAGACACTGATGTTATAAGATTGACTATCGATGTTGTTGATGTAGATGTGTCGAGACATTACTGGGGAGGAGTGGGCACAGATGAGTGTAGTGGGACTCAGTAGGCTATGGCAGTACTATCGAGTGGTGAGGGATGTGAGCCTGATGGTGGCTCTGATCGAGTGATGGTATCACTCCACCAACACCTTCCACTTACTGACAGGAGAGATGACTATCACAGTTGAGGATGTTTATCAGATTTTCTTGTTGTCGGTACATGGAGTAGACCTATATGCATGCTTGAGAGAGGCACATGATATTCATATGGTTATGTGTTTGGTGAGCATGCAGCTGAGACGAGTTATCACTCAGCCAATTTTGCCTATGAGCCTCTGTACATGGCAGATGAGGACGCACATCAACTAGCTATCCTGATGATGATAGGCATCATGGTTTACACACTGCCAGATGTAGAGGGAGGCAAGTTTTTGGTTGCTATGATTAGAGTTTTAATAGATATGATAGAGCTGTAGATAGTGTTTGCTTGGGCACCAATCTTTTTGGCCCAGGTATATAGAGAGCTATGGGGCATTAGCCGACGGTGGCAGTACAGCTTGTGTGTGGACCACCTGTTACACTATTGGGCATATGAGCATATCCTGGTTACCTGACCTCTTAGTCTCCCATTGGTGATTCAGGCTAGCTTCAGGGTCAGATTCATGTGGTGGCATGAGATGATGGCATAGGTGCAAATGGATAGGGTAGTCAGAGATATTAACTATTACAGAGGGGTGCTGGAGGCCTTTATTCTAGTAGACATTATCTGGAGACCATACCTAGTGTATCCAGCATTCAAAGATTAGGGAGAGCAATTGGTCGAGACTCAAAGCATGCGATGGGTTAGGGGTAGATGAGCTGATGAGCTTGAGAGGGTGCCAGTGGAGAGGGTGCGGCACCAATATGGACTGTTTTAGGATGTGCTGCTCACCTTTCCACTATATAGATGGGATGACATTGAGGTGCCACTCCCATTGCCAGAGGAGATAGAGGGGCCTAATTTTGAGGAGTTACCAGTAGGCCCTGGGATAGCAGACCTAGGATGCATAGAGGCTTATACAATGTGGTGGGCAGGTTAGTATACAGGGGTGCAGGCGAGACCATAGCTTGATTTACAGACAGTGATCAGAGAGTAGGATGTGGCCCGATAAGAGAGAGATGCTGCCATCTAAGAGAGGGATGCAGCACAACGATAGGTTACCATTTTGTAGTGGTAGTTGGCCGCAAACCAAGCATAGGCATTGGTAGGATAGGGTTTGAGAGGATAGGGCCCGATGTAGCATCCACCTTAGTAGCCAATTTAGCAGCCTACACAGTTAGCATCAGTGTAGCTAGGGTTTTCATAGCCGTAGGGTTTAGTGCAGGGCATGGCAGCAGGTCTGATGGGTCCATCGCAGACTATATCTATAGTTAGATATAATGATGTGCTGGACGAGATTACTTATTATGAGAGGTCCATTATGGGGTTCCCTCAGATATAGCGATACTCTAAGATGAGGGCAGAGCTGAGTTGGCAGTGGTCTATGTCACAGGTGACTGCTATCAATTCATGCAAATGGTGCAGATCAGAGGGGGGAGAGGATACAGTATCTTCCCAGCCACTACCACCACCACCATAGCCACAGCATTGAGGGCAGATTTTTATACTGTGTAAATATTCACCTGTGAGCTGATGATGCAAGATGTATTTGATTTTTTGAGAGAGAGAAAGAGACACAAATTATGCCATTGTAAAACATTGATATATATATATATATATATATATATATATATATATATATATATATATATATATATATATATATATGGTGTGATTTCGGCTTTTGATGTGTTATGGATGTTTTAAGCATTTTTCATATGTTTTAATGATATATGCCTAATGTGATAATGTTTTATGATGATATGTAATGATTAGAATGTAAATGATTATATGACGATGTTTAATGATTATGAAAATATGTGATTGTTTGAGATGTGATTGGCAGGTGATGAAAGAATGCGATGGAAGAAATGTGATGAAGGAATGGCCGAGTTAACCCCATAAGACCCCATGTCAACTGAGTGTTGCCTACATAGCTCCTGTTGTTAGGGCCTCAGGCCAATTTAGTTCTCCCAAGAGGGAGGAAAAAAAGATTAAAGTGATTGATTTTGGTAATGATAATGATATAGCACTTCCCACTTGTCTGAGATTACATGCTTTGAAATGATGAGGAGAAGATGTCTGAGGTTACATGCTTTGAAATGATGAGGAGAAGATGATGCTACAGCCTTTTCCAAATGGTGTATTCTATAACATTGGTCGGGGTTCTTCATCTCTAGTAACTATGGATATTCGTGATGGATGTATGCTAAAAATGAATTGCAAGTCGATTTATGCTTCAGCAAGTAATGGTTTATGCTTGACATAAATTGTGTGGTTGATAGTTTTCATGTGTATTGGTGTCTATGGAAACTATGTGAAAAGGACTAGGATGATGTCATGATGTATGATGTCGTGTTGTTGGTCTGAAAATGTTTGGGTTGGTTTGGTTGGGTAGAAAAGGGTGTGGTTGAATGTGACCAAAGTGTGAAAGATAAGTGAAAGGCATATTCGCCCTTTCATTGACAAAGACCAAAATGACAGCATAGATAGGGGTTGTTAGAACCAAGATCCCCATTCATGTGTAGCGTCATTGACCATGAGTTGTGTTAGAGTGGTAATCGAATCACTTCGACATTAAAGTGAGCTCAGAGTCCCTTGAGCAGGTGTTATGATGGGAGGAGGATAGGGTAACCCATTTTATGAGCAGGGATAACCTTGCCCCTTTTTATAGGAGACCCTGAGACAACTACAAGCCAAGTCCATGACCCCTTTTTTTTTTGGTGCATACTGATCGATGCGGCAATTCTACATAGAGATGTCATCATGTTTGGTGGTCATTTGTGAAGCTGATCGATGCAAGAAGCTTCTAAGAAAGTGTTGTTTGTAGCAAGATTTAGCCATAGCCATCCTTCGAGGGAGTGGTCTATATGTTGCTTTATATATAAGTGCTTTTGAATAGCTATCCTTTGAGGGAGTAGTCTATTAGCTACAGTAATGATAGTACAACTATCCTTCGAGGGTGTAGTCTGCTTTTTGATTTGATTGTGTGACCTTAGATATTTTGACATCTTGATTTATTTTTGATAGAATGTTGAGTCATGGACAAGACTATAGAAGGTCAAGGGCTCCCTTTTATTAAGACGAAGCATCCATATGTCATAAAAGGGTTGTAGAGGATTTGTTAAGGGAAAAAGGGTGGAAAGGATTGAAGATTAAAAGGATAGGGATTTCTCAAGGGACGAGCTCAAGTTAAATGTCAAGTGGATGAGTACTTGACTAATAGTAGAATCGTCACAGATGCAAAGCATTAAGGGGCTCAGGTTTTGGTCAGCCTTCAAGAGAAGATAGACGATAAGTCCCTAATCCATACTTGTGCATGATGATATAAGGTCTGAGCCAATTAGGAGCAAATTTGCCTCATTTACTCCGTTTCATATTGGTCACATGTTGGTTCTCTTTGAGGACGAGATCTCCGATATTGAAATCTCGTTCTCTCAAATTTTCTTTATAGGCTCGTTTGATGCGATTTTGATAGACATGGAGATGGTTGAGGGCAGCAAGATGACGTTCATCGAGTAACTCAAGTTGAGTTAATGGATCTTGATGAAAGTCATCATTAGAAAGAATGTCATGTAGAGAAATGTGAAGAGATGGGATCTATACTTTGAGAGGTAAAATAGCCTATGTTCCATATACTAGAGAGAAAGGAGTAGCACCTGTAGAGGTTTGAATACTAGTGCCATAGGCCCACAAAGTGAAGGGAATGTGAACGTGCCAATCCCTTCCAGTGTCGTTGACTACCTTCATGAGAATTTTAGTTAAGATTTTGTTAGAAGCCTCAGCTTGCCCATTTGCTTGTGGGTAGTAAGGCAAAGAAAAGCTGAGTTTAATGCCAAAGGAGTCACAAAGTTTTTGGACACTTTTATTTTTAAATGACTTTCTGTTATCGGTGATGATTTTGTGAGGTACACTGAAACGACAGATGATGTGGGTGTTGATGAAGTCAACAATCCTGTTAGCTTTTGTGAAGACAAGAGGAATAGCTTCCACCCATTTAGTGAAATACTCAGTGGCAGTGATGATGGATTGATGACGAAGAGACGAATGAGGGTTAATCTCACCAATGAGATCTAAGACCCATTGTGAAAAAGGCCAAAAACCCTGAGCAACTTGTAAGGCATGGCTAGGGAGATGAAGCAAGTTAGCATGCTGTTGACACTTGATGCAATGCCAAACATAATCGCTCCAGTCTTGATGAAGAGTGGGCCAATAATAACCTAGGTGAAGGATGCACTTAGCAACTGAGTTACCACTGAAGTGTCCACCACAAATCCCGTCATGGGCTTGTTTAATAGCATGAGAGGCTTCAGTGGAGTGTAAATAGTGAAGAAAAAGGCCATCAAAACCTCTTTTATAGAGAAACCCCCTAGCATAGTATAGCGAGCAGTGCGCTTGATGAAAGCCCACCATGCATTACTAGAGAGGTTGGGAGGAATGATAGAATGAGCCAAGTAGTCCTCAAGTTGTTTATACCATACATCTTGTGAACTAGAGTCTATGGTGTGGACGAGGTTGATGTCAGTGGAAATGTATGAAGGTAATAGCACATGATGTACCATGACATAAATTCTTGATGAGAATGATGAAGAAGGAATATGCGAGGAGAGGGAAGCCATGGTGTTAGCAAACTTATTCGTCGATCAAGGGATAGTCTCCAATAAGTGATGGTCAAAAGATGCTAGAAGGGTGTCAACACAGTGCTTGTACCTTTGTAAAATTTCATTTTTATAAAGATATGAACCATTGATTTGATTGATGACAAGTTTTGAGTCACCAAAGATGTTGATGGTCTTGATGCTTAAAGAAAGGGCAGTTTGAAGTCCCAAAATTAAGGATTCGTATTCGGCCATATTATTGGTACATTCAAAGTTGAGTTTGAAAGACAAGGGCATGGGCTCACCCTCATGTGGGATGAGGATGACCCCTGCACCCCCACCGAGTTGACATTTAGAGCTGTTGACGAACATCGTCATTTGGTAGAATGTGTCATCAGTCGAGAGAGTGGTGATAGATTCATTGGGAAACTCACAGTGAGAAGGTTGATTGTCGAGAAGAGGGGCATCTGCCAATTGGTCAGTGATTGTTTGCCCCTTTATAGATTTTTGCTGGACAAACTCTAAGTCAAACTCAATAAGAAGCATGAGCCAACAAGCCATACGTTGGTTTTGATATGGCTTGGAATGCATGTATTTAAGAGGATCAATGTGAGTGATGACAAAGGTTTTGTGATTGAGAAGATAGTGACAGAGCTTGGTAGTGGCAAAGACTAATGCCAAATAGAGTTTCTTGATATGAGTATATCGAGTTTCATAGTCGACAAGTGTTCAGCTTTTGTAGTAGACCGCTTGCTCATGGTGTTGCTCATCTCGATGCATGATCATGGCACCTAATGAATGATTGGTTGCTGAGATGTAGAGGTAGAAGAGTTGGCCATCTTTTGGTGGAATAAGGACTAGTGGAGAGACCAAATAGTATTTGAGGGCTTTAAAAGCCTCTTGGAAATCTTTATCCCATTTAAAGGAGATGTCCTTCTTTAGGAGATGATGAAAGGGTTGGCAGCGGTCGGAAAGTTGTGAAATGAAGCAGTAGATGGATTGGAGCTTCCCTTGTAGACTGTGAAGTTGCTTGAGATTAGTCAGAGGTGGCATTTTGAGGATAGCACAGATTTTGGTGGGATCTATCTTGATGCCACAAAGAGATATGATGAACCCTAGGAGCTTTCCTGAGAGGACCCCAAAGATACATTTCTTGGGGTTAAGACAGACATTATAGTGAAGAAGGTGAGAGAAGATGATCTTGAGGATAGTCAAATGGTCGCGATGAAGCTTAGACTTGCCAAGCAGGTCATCTACATAGTCCTCCATGATTTTGTGGAGGAGATCCTGAAAAATGTAAGTCATGGCACGCTGATATGTGGCACCTACATTTTTTAGACCAAAAGGCATGACCCAATAGCAAAAAGTTCCCCATGGTGTAATGAAGGTGGTTTTGTGCTGATCTTCTAGTGCAATCAGGATTTGGTTATATCTTGAAAATCTGTCCATGAGTGATAACATCTCATGACTAGCCATAAGATCAACAAGTTGGTCAATGTTTAGAAGAGGAAAGTCATCTTTGAGATAAGCCAGGTTGAGGTCACGATAGTCCGTATAAATTTAAATCCCCCTAGTTGCTTTGGTAATAGGAATAATGTTAGATACCCATTGCGGATAATCAATGGGTTGGATGAAAGAGACAGAGAGAAGATGTTGAAGCTCCTCTTTGATAAGAAGTGCAACATGAGGATGCATTTTGTGAAGCTTTTGCTAAATAGGATTAGCCTCTGGGTTTGTGATGATGTTATGAGTGGCAATGTTAGGGTCGATGCTAGGCATGTCACCGTAGGTCAAGACAAAGGCCTTGCGATTGTCTGAGAGAAATGTGGTATAGCCGATCTGCTCTTGGGTGTCTAAAGATTGACCAATCTATAAGACATGAGGAACACCAGAAGATGGAAGGTTAATGTCAATGGTTGATTCATTTAACATAACCTACATTTTAGAAGGGAGGGAGCATTGAATGAAAGAATCATCGGCACCCATATAGGTAAGAATGGTGTCATTGTCTATGCAGTGAACAGTGTTGATGGTTGTCGATTCATCATCTATCATGCTAGGATAAACGAGAGGGAGAGACTTGGAAATGCCGTTGAGTTGATAGGTTAGGGGTTCCAAGTGGATGGTGTTTATGCAAAAAAAAATAGGAGGGATGGAAACCACCGACTTCGTAGGTGAGGATGGAAGAATAGGCGAGTCTGGAAGAGATTGGTCGATGGTGGGTTTAGGGCAAAGGTTTTTAGAAGCCTCAGTGGGTTCTTGGAAACCCAATCCATATCATTTCTTGGCATTATTGTCATTGGGTGGTTCGATGGGCCGATGAGAGCCTTATTCATAGCGCCCAAAGCCAAAACCCTTCCATGCACACTTATAAAGGTAGGTATGTGCAAAGGTGGGGTTGCCAAGAAAGGAGAAATTGGATGTGAATAGTTGAGGTGAGGAGGAAGGATTCCCGTCAGTAGGAGCTTGATCCATCCCCCCTAGATGAGATTGGTTCGAAGGCTAGGAGGACCATAAGGAATGACCATTCTGATCCGACAGTCATAGCTTGGATTTTGATGAAGCTGTCCATACTCTTAAGGAGTTTAGAACATGTCTAGAGTAAGTAAGCGATATTCCCCAAGTGAAAGTCTTTGGAAGATATCGTCCATGGGGTCCTTGGTTATCGATTGAGAAGGTGATGTGATGGCAATCATTGTTTTTGTACTAGTTAACGCTTCCACGGAAGGAGATGATGTTTGGGTTGGTGTCTTGAGAGGAATAAGAATGTCATTTGGTTGATAAGTTGTGTTACAAGTCTTAAAAGGGGATGGGTCAACAGGAATGACATGGACTTGTCTATCGTGTTCAAATTTGACACAAAGGTGAAGTGTTGAAGGGACGCAAGCCATGGTACAGATCCAGGGTCATCCTAATAGCATGTTATATTGGAATTCTCCCTCAATGATGTAGAAGAGATTTGGGATTGTGCGTGGACCAATGCAAATATGGAGGACAATAGTGCCAATAGTGTTAGCAGTGGTGTCATTAAAGGATCTAAGGATTGCATCAGTTTTTGATACGCAATTCTTGGGAAGAGCCAATTGATCAAAGGCATGGGTAGAAATGATATTTAATGTTGGTGCCCTTGTCAATCATAACTCACTTAATGTGGGTTTGATCAACGTAGGCTGTGATGAAAAGAGCAGTGTCCTGATCTTCCAAGGTAGAGGTAGGAATTTCAGAATCACTGAAAGTGATATAGGCGACGGGGGATAAAGAATGGACTAGGGCAGCTAATGGTTGAGGGTCTTCAGGTTGGACTTCCACTATCTGTAAGGCTTTGATTAGATCTTGATGATGATGGGGGGACCTCTGGATAAGGTCATATAAGGTCATCTTCACAGGCGTTTGGTGATGTTGTTTTATCATAGAGTCTTTGATTGCCTTTGAAGAAGGGGGTTGGGATGCACCTAAGATGGAAATCTTGGGTTTTGGTGGTTGGGGTGACTAGACAAAAGGATAGGTCCAAGGAATAGTAGCTTTTTCTTTCGCCTTGTCTTTTTGTGACCTAGTGGTTATGTGGATAGCATTGATTTCAAAGATAGGAGGTGAAGAAGGGGTCATGGCCTGCTAGTGAGATGTTGATGTGGTTGAAGAGGTTGGATGAGAAGGTGTTGAGGGTCAGTGAAGAGTGTCCTCAAGGAGAAGAATGTCCTTCTCCATATAGTGATGAATGACTGCCTTGAGGGCATAGCAAGTCTCGGTATCATGTCCTGGCATATGATGGTATAAGCAAATCTTCATATCATCAAACCATGAAGATTTTGACCTAAGGGGTTGGAATGGCTTGATAGATGGAATGGTTATGCTAGAAGTCTGCAAAAGTTGGCATAATATCAAAACATATGAACCTAATAAGGGGTCTGTGCTTGTTGATGCATGAAGCACTGGTGACTTTTGCTTGGGAGGTGTTGAAGAAGGCTTCTGTACCACCTTTTGGGTTGGTGGTGTGGCCACATGTGAAGACGGCACTTTCTTCATGAGAGGTGTCAAATTTTTGAGAGGGGGTAGACTTGTGGTTGGTAAAGGAAGTAATGGAGGTAATTTGTTTTGGTTAAGGGTCAAAGTAGGGAGCACTCTGATTAGGGTAGAAGGATGAGGGCCTAAAATGGAGGGTAATGTTGACAGTGGAGGAGGGGTTCACTTCTGTGGTATGGCAGTCTTCTTCGACTTGGTTGGAAGACTATTATTGGTCGAGCTCTAGTACTTGTGGGTGAGTGAGGGTAGAAATAGGGCAAACACCAAGTGACTTGATGGGTTTTGGTATGGTGGACGAGGGTTTGTGTTTTGATATGAATGGTTGATGTTTCAAAGGTTTAGAAGTGGAAGTTTGATTCGTGTCAAAGACTTTGGGGGATTTTGTCACAAGAGAGTTAGCGGCATGAGATGATATATGCTGAGTAAGATGAAGAGCTTTGAGTTGCTCCCATAATGCTTGATGTTCCACTTTCTTTGGTTGGAGAAGTCCTAATTTCTCTACTAATTGAGAGAATGGTTGGGAAGTTTTAGGATGAGACTTCGGTCCTTCAGAAGATGTGAGTGGTTATGGGGCTGAAAATGTGTTAGGTGTCACAGTAGTCTCGGACCCAAGGTGTGTAGGAGTTATAACTGGATTGTCGTTGGTCAAAGAAGATGGAGAGTCAAGTTCTTCTCTTGGTGGAGAAGGAACTAGAGAATGTGGCTCCTCAAGGGGGTAAAGGGTAGGGATGATGGTGCCCTCCACTTGCGGTCAAGGAGTAGGAAGGGTCGGGTCCTCCATAGGTAGCAGGAAAGAGGATGGTGAGACCGGTGGTGCCGGTAAGGTTGAGGCATGTTTCAAGATGAGAGAGGTTGATGAAAAACTAAGCGAGGAAAGAGGTTCATCCACACGTGATGGACTGATAGATGGACTAACCTCTTGAGGTTGGTCAGGGATGAAGGGCGAGGTCGTATTGACTGTTTAAATGTTGTGTTCATGAGTGTTGTCAATCAAGGTCTGGACATTGTTCTGGGTCGATGGATGATTGGAGAATGGTTGTTTGAAGATGTCGATGCCTTGATTAGGAGGTGCATTATGATTGTCTAGGATGAGGTCACCCTTTTCAAGCATGTCTTGGATTATGTTTTTAAAGGTTTTATAGTTACCCATGTCATGACCTTTGACACAGTGGTAATTGCAAAAGTCATTTTCCCTATACCACGTAGGGATGGCGCGTGAGGGATCAAATTGTGTAGGTGGTCAGATCTAGGGGAGATTGAGAACCCCCTATCTAACAAGTTTTTCCAGCATAGATGCATATGATTCTCTAAGGGGAGTATACTGTCATTGTACGTATCTCTACTGGAATTGGCAGGTGGCGCTTGAGATGTAGATGGCTCAGGCTGATTGGTTGAATAGGATGAAGGTCTAATGACGATAGTGTTAGCTGAAGCTTTAGACTTAGGATTGGATGATGAAGGTTTAGAAGAAGAGGAGTCATTGATCTTAGAGTTGGGATTCTTTCTCTACAACTTGACTTTATTCTCCTCGATGGCACGTAATTCAAGTTTGCGGGCCATCGTGAAGGTTTCGTCGAAGGTGCGGAAGGTTTGAACTCATAAGGTGGAAGAAATATGTTTGGTACAGGCTCGGGAGAAAAGTTCAATAGGCTCAGGTTGGGGTAAGGAAAAGGAGAGTTGATTGATGAGGCCTCTCCAACGAGCAACGAAGTCAGCTATGGATTCGTCCTCGAATTGGCAAATAGAATAGAGGTTCGTGATCGAGACCTTCTTGGTGATGTTGATGGAGAAGTGATCAAGAAAGAGCTGGGCCAACTATGTGAATGTGAAGAGGGAATGGCTGATAAGAGAGCTGTACCAGTTAAGCACAACACTAGAGAGAGACATAGGAAACGTGAGTAAAAGCAATGCATTGTCATGGGTAATAAGGTAACAGGCATGTCTGAATGCCCGTAAGTGTTGCTGTGGGTCTTCCTTGCTTTGAAAGCAAGAAAATTTAGGAAGTTCCCACTAGCTGGGATATGGCCTAATCGAGACAGAAGGATGAATGGGCTCATTGCAAATTTGCTCATATGAGAGAGCATTGTGTGAGCTGGAAATGGAGGTCTCTAGACTAGACATCTTATCCATCAGCATTTTGATGATATCTGCTGACGAATTGGTGGGTGGAGCACCCCCTAGATTATAAGGCACTTGAAATATATTGAGAGCGGCATATGATGTGGTTGGTTGTGTAGATGCAACATACGGGTAGCTAGTTATCAGGGTGGAAATTGAAGTGAAGGGCACTTGTGTTATGGGGTTGGTAGGCACAAGTTGGATAGGGGTCGTCAAAGAAGGTTGAGGAGTAGCCACACTTGTTAAAGGGTAGACAATTACTCTTGTGTTGATAGGTGAAAGAGTAGGGGGGATAGAGACCACTAGGTTTTGGAAAGGTGTAGGATTTGGTTGAGTAGTTTGAGGTTGAGGGGGTACCAGAACCCCTATGGAGGTAGGTCTAGAAGGAGAGGCTAAATTTTGAAGGTAGGACATGGTTGGGTTATTAGTCAAGGTGTTGGCTTGATTGTCTATAGGTTGAATTATAGATACTGTTGATGTGATCATTGTCTCAACTAAGAAAGTCGACATCCCATAAATTGGGTTACCTAGGGAGTCTCACATTTGGCTATGCACGAGATAGTGCTGCAAGGCTTTGACGTTGAGGTCCAAGAATCGTGTGAAATCTTGGTCCCCTTCTGGGACAATAGGAGTCTGGGGCGGGGTTCGGCGAGTAGGAGTTCTTTCAGTCTCTGAGTTGAACTCCATTATAGGACTAGTTATGGATAGTGAAGGCGGAAGCGGTTGTTGCCTAGCGTGGTCAAGAAGAGCCTTGGTTTGACTGTGTGTCAAAACCATTCAAGGCAAGAAAGGGTCAGGTTTCAGGAAACTGTGTTTTTTCAGTTTCAAAAACTCAGAATGGGTGTTTAGATAGCAAGAAAGTTGGATTTTAAGCTTGCTATTTTTGGGAAAAAAAAGATTGGACAGTGACCAACGTTGGTATAAAAACTGATGTCGGTGAAGAAGTCTACCGATGTCGGTCAGATAACTGATGTCGATGGAGAAAAATTGCCGACGTCAATTACAAAACTGATGTCGGTTACTGTGTTTTCTAGAAACTCAAAAAATTTAAAAGTTTTTTGGAAATAAAGAAGACAATGTCCTTACTAGCTCAAAAAAAATAGATAAAAATAGAAAATAAGATGAAGATAGGGAGATCCTAAGCGTTAAATCCCTAGAAATAATTTTATTAGGATCGTGTGGCTTATGCCTTAAAGTGATGTTTAGGGAGGTTGGCTGTTAGAAGGGTCCTAGAAGAGGTAGTATAAAGATGGTTTCAAGTATGTTTAGGTGCTCAAAAGTCTGTGTTAGGTTCCATACTTGGCCTGGTGCTAAGGAGCAAGCTCCCCTCACTTCACGATCCCAGTGGTAAGCTGGTCTCGCTTAGCCAAAATATACTTTCCCTATAGATTATACTCTACCAGAGAACAGAGTGGGCTTTCTCCTTGGTGGTGAAATCCAAGTAGGATCGCTAGGACGGGTAAGGTATCCACTGGGTGATGAAATCCCAGTCGGGCCTTATCTCAGGTGAGTTTGATGTTTGATTTAGTGCATGTGGTTTGGTTGTGTGACATCAAGTGATCTATAATTAATTGAATATGCAGTTATTAATTACTAAGTGTGGACTAAGAAATGCAAGAAAATAGAAATGGAATGCAATATATTTTAAGCCCCAAGTCGAAATGTTAAGTTGGAATGAAAACAAGTTGAGAAAGGGTTGAAGAATATGATTTTTGACTAGTCTAGAAATGCAAGAAAAGAAAGAAAAGTTCTTTTTATTCCTGCTTATGATGTCTTTTAGAAGAGAAGAAAGAGGTGAAGAGGGAGAAACCTAATGCACCTAGATGAAAGAGAAGGAAAGCAACCCAAGGAAGGCCCTAAGGGTCCCACTAGATGTGCCAGAATGTTTCTACGCTATTTCACTTTCTACATTCAAAGAGAGAAAATGATAAACTTAAAGAAATGGTCTAAGGCTTGTATGTACCTGGATATAGTTTTGCACACCAAAATTTAGACGATAGTGAGAACTCCTCTTTGGTTGTGGAGGATGACACCTCAAAGAGACAGACACTTAAACATGAAAAATGTTAGCTGACAAAAGGGTGGATTGCCAAGCAAAAGCTTGGTCCTATAAGCACTAAGGCTTCTTGGAGGATGACAATCCACTATTAAAATAGAATATGATAGAGATAGAAAAGAGAAATAATAAAAGACTGAAAATAAAGAACTGAAAGCAAATGCGTACCTGATAATCTGCAATCTGCTTAGCATAGTCGCTGACGTTGGTGATATTGCCAGTGTCAGTCAGGAAGGTCGCTAATGTCGATTAGACTATCGACGTTGGTAGGGGAAGTGGATGAGGTCAGTCGGGGTAATGGCTAGGGATGGGTTACAGGTCTAGTTTCTGGTCTGCAAGATGGACTATGGTCTTGTCTGTGAGTCAAGGAGTTTGTTTGGGATGGTAAAATAGTAGATAGAATCTTTAATAAGAACTAAGGCAGAGGGTATGTTGTCAAGAAAAGGGGTAAGGGGCAAGAAAAAGGCCTTTCAGCCTTTTCGTGAAGCAATTTAGTCAGGTTGATTAGATTGGTCTTAAGAGGATCTGTAGGTCTCTGAGAGCTTGTGCTGAGTTGATTAGATAGAGGGTGTTGTCTAAAGAGAGACTAAATGGGTCTTAGAGGCAAAGAAAAGGGAATAAGGGGTGAGAGAAGGCTTTTTAGCCTCTCTGAGAAGAACAGAGAAGGTTGGGTCAAGGATGCTTGGAATACACAGTAGATAGAATGCTAATTTATTTGAAATGACACTGAAATGAAAATAGTACAAATACTTAGCTGTGACACAAGTTGGCAAAGGTGTAGAAGCTGTGTTTCTATTGTCACTGGTGATGGAGATATCGTGCAATCCCTGTGCAAAATGTCTCATGTAAGATCTCAATGCTTAGAAAATGCTATTAAGAATGCTGATCCCTGCAAGAAAACAAGAAGCCAGAACACTAGAAAGCAAAAACACGAGAACTTTGTTTCACCAGAAGAGGTTTTGAGATTTGTGATTAGCTCCAGAGATTAACGATTTATGATTAGCCTCGTTAAAGGTTAGAAATTTGGTTTAAGTAAAACCGAGGTCGGCGATCCCACCGGCGTTGGCCGACATTTGACCGACATCGGTGGGTAGAGAACGAGTAAAAGAGCCACAAAGCCCATTCTCCATCCGCCAAGTGCACTATCCATTGGAGAATTGTCGAAGGTTGGGCTAAATACGCATCAGAATTGGTTAGGTGGTTAGAAAGAAGTAAGAATAGGTCTTGGGTGAGTCATAGGGTGGGAAATAGTCCAAGGCAAGGTGTCAGACAAGGTGTTATAGGTGATGTGTCAAAGGGGAGGATATTAATAATAAATTATTATTTTTAAATTAGTAAGTGCATGGTTTAAGAATGGGTTAGGAATGGACCAAGGGGGAAGATGACCAAGGGTTAGACATGATTTCGGTGTCTACAGCTACTAGTCTCCATCTTCCTCTTCACATATTCACTATACATGGAATTGATGTAAAAAATTAATGAGTGTGTGTTTTATGACTATAGATAGAGAATATATTTCCTTCCAAAACATATATATGGGCCTTAATTTTTATATAATATTCTAATGATTAAGTTCATGATCATTCAAATTAAAGGAACCTCTATGGTATACAATTGGGCTCAATACCCACCTCTATAGATTGATGGTATGTCAAAATTCATATGGAAATGGAGGAAAATGTGTCATTTTTTACCTTTTCATAATGATATAATATTTGTTTTATATTTGATATGATATTTATTTCTTAGCCAAATGTTCAAGAACATGAATGGATAACCTAAAAGGAGATATAAATACCACATTTACTCTGATGGTAGTGAAATATGGGTAGAACAAATAGGATCCAATACTCACAATTGAATTTTTCATCTCATAAAATATATTTGGCATGAGTTATTAATATATTGTTTGATATGTAGGGTGTATAATCAATCACAGGTCTCTAAAATATGATGTGTATATATTTGAAGATTTTTTTTTTAGAATTGCTTATGGACTAATTTTTTTAGAGATAGAGTCCATGGAAGGATCTTATCAAATTATGGAAAAAATAACATAAACTAAATATAAAATAATATATAAGTTTCCATGTTATTTCAATATTGAGATGTGTTGTTTAGTATTAGAAGAGAGGACTTCTCCCAAAGTACGAATATGCTTATGTTGGTTATCATTGACAAAATGGGCACCCACACCTTGTTGACATGTGATACATCAATGACATGATGGAGTAAGCTCATAATGTACATTCCAATATAGATACTTGTTATTAAATGTTTAATGTGTATATTTTTCACATATGATGGGACCCAAATAAGTCATATTTTAAACATCTATTACCTACCCATATCCTCTCTTAATGTGTGATTTTTTAGATTATCCCTTGTATATTCGTACTTAAAACAAGTCTAATATTTGTACGAATATACAAGGGATACTATGTGTTGTTTGTATTCCTAGTTAGGTCACAAATATAAAATTCCATCTCTGGTATAAATATAATATGGTGGAGATGTGTAATTGAATGAGGAATTTGTTTTAATATTAAGATCATGTAAATCATAGTAATCAAACCAACAAGACTTATTGTAATCTATTGTAGCAATCTTTAATTGCTAAATGCTATAATCATTTATTTTCTATTAAGATGAAGATTGAATCTCCATGCTAAGATAATTGGGGCACTTAAGGAAGACTTGTAGTAGAGATACAAATCATTATTATAATTAATTCATTTTATTATATATAATTTTGTGTTAAGTTTTCATATATGTGTGTGTGAGTAATTATAGTGAATTTGTGTGATTCAAAATAATCATAGGGAAACTAACAATCTAATTATTTCTTTCAGTCAGTTTATTTTTTGAAAGTTTGATTATTTTATTGTCATCTTTTTTATATGAAATTCATTTTCATAATTCTAGTAAGAGTAAGATTATAATATTTAGTGTTCACATACAATGAATTCATCCTATCAAGCTTATGACCCTAGCTTGATAATTAATGAAATAGTAAATTTAGGTTATTAGTGGATGCCATAGCCCATATAGCTTGGATTTCATGCATCATGTTAGTTAACTAGTAGGTAAAAATATTGATCATCAGTTTGGAATCAATTTCAAGGAAAGGTGTCACACACTAGAAATCTCTAATTTTGAAAATATTTTTTTTCTATTTTCATTTTTAGTTTATAGCTTAAATATTTATTACATCATAGATTAAAGGATTAATACTTTATATATTAACATTTCATACTTTGTAGATAAAGGTTTTTATTTTTAAAAATATTAGAATATAAAAATTCAAAGATAATGTAAGACATATTAACCCTATGAGGACAAGGTAGAAAAGAAAAAGCTGAAGGTTATTGATTTACATGCAAAGAGAGAAAGATCATATAGGAAGATGATTGCCTATAAAATTAACCCATTTTTTAAGAATGGAGATACATCCCATATAAATTGAAGAATATGATGAAATTTTTGAATATCATTTATCAATAGAAGAGATAAGAAAAGAGTAATTCTTGGTTAGGTTGGTAGCACAAGTTGAAAATTTTGATGAAGAGGTTCATACCCTTGAAAAAGGATGCATATATATCATATTTAATAATTCCCACCTTATCACCTCATACACAATAATATAGAATTTATTTCCCACCATCCTCTTCTAAATTTATTCCCAAGGAAGCATTTATATGCCTTTTATCTCTTAAAAGAGACACCAGGCCTATAGAATATGTTGATTTAGGTAAGCTCTTTGCTAAATAAAAAAATGAATCCTCGATATATTCTACTTCTTAACCATTGTATAAAATATCTTATATTATTCAATAGCAATCTAAAATGTCTATTTACTACACCATAGGGAGCATACAAATTGATCAGGAGTTCAAATATTTGGTGGTAGAAGCTTCTAGTCTATAGAAAGAAAGAGTATTCATTTGATACCATTAAATAGAAAACACTACCAATAATTCTGAAACTTTTGAATTCTCCATTCATACCCATATAGGCAATTCTCCTATAAATAATATTTCTCATTCTTCCCTTCCTAATTTTAGAGGAAAGCTAAGTGAAGACCTAGATACAATCCTCTTTGAGTTTGACATCTTATGTTATAACAATGACTATAAACAAGATGTTGAGAATCTGAAGTGATTTCTAGCAACACTCAAAGATGTATCTCTTAAATGGTTTATGGGACTGGGAAAGGATGAAATTTTTATTAGGGAGGAAATGAAGGAGAGATTTTTGTCTAAAGATCAATATTACTGTCAAGGAATAAACTATATAATGGACAACATTTATAGGATAACACAGGAGGAAGATGAATCATTAGAGGATTAAATGAAAAGATTCATGTTCAGCCTACATAAATCAAAGTAGATATTAATTAATAGAGAATCCATCAAATTAGTATTATTAAAGGGATTTAGATAAGACTATTTTAAAGTATTGGACTTAATGATTTAGGGTGATGTTTCAATGTTTTACTTTGATGATTTGATAACTTTATGTAAGAATTACTCAAGATTATCTATGATTAAAAAACATACTAGAAAGATACATCCTTCACATAATACAAATGGAATCTCAAAGATAGAGTTAAGTAATATACTATAGGATATGAAGAAAGACATCATTATCCATATGGATACTCAGCTAGATACATTACATACAAAGAATACAGAAGAATAAATAGAGAGTGCCTTAATAATTTACTATCTAGACTAACAAAACAAGAAAGTATGCTATAATTATCATGTTGTCTAGATAAATATAGTTAGCGTAATGAAGGAGGATCCTGAAATAGTGGAATTACATGTAATTGTTAGATAAGGAGACCAAATATTCTATGTAGTTTAATGTAGATAATGGCCACCCAGGACATAAAATCTAGGTATGCCACTAAACTTAGCATTTATAAATTCTTAGTTTTAAGTTGATCTTAATTATGGACCATCCTCTTAGAATAACATGTAAACACAAACCTAAAATTGGTTTGTTGGGCCCTATTTCATGCTAAGTAATGGATTCATACCAACTAGATAAACACTTAGGCATGAGGCAACTATGTGGATGGTTGCTCTTTTTATCTTCTAGTGGTGCCAGCTAGTTGGATGCTAACAACTCCACATAGCATCAAGAATCAAGTATATGAGATAATGACCAATCATTCAAGATAATAATCTCCTTTTGAATCATGCAACATTAGGAATCAATCCCATGGGACAATGATTTCACATTGAAGATAAAGCATAGTAGAGGTGGGGGGATGTGTACCTCTAGCCCCAGCTCAATAGTTGGTATGACCCACTCCCCATGAACCTAGGATGATCTGAAGCCTATAAAGTGAAGTTGAGTTTAGCTAAAGAGGAAGAGGTGAACTGGAGTATCAAAGCTCTAGAAAACTATTGCTAGAGGATTATCATAAGCTTAAAATTTAGCTTAGGATGCATTCTAACACTACCCTTTGTAATGGCCAAGCATTCCTATGATCTTGGGCCTTAGGAGTTTATGTTGATATATTACTTAGTTATATGGAATATGTATGCATTATTGTTTAATTTGTTAATGAAGAATGATTTGTAAAAATATTTAATGAGCTAAATTATTAACTCTTAGAAGGTTATTTGATTACATTATTTCTTCTATAGAATGTATGGTCAAGTTCTAACAAGTTTCTAATTGGAATCACTTATGGAAGACCTATAACTAGAAATTAATTATACACCCATTGCATGAAATACAAAAAGTATGAATAAGAATCTATGTCTCAAATGATATCCCCACCTAAGCATAAGACCATGCCTGAGTTCCTTAACTCAACACCTAGTTAGCCCTCAAGTTTCTGAATTTCATTGAGCCTATGAAACCCAAGGATTATACCTATGAATTCCTAATCATCATTGTGCTAACCCAAGCCCCTTGAAAAATAGAATGTCACCGTGGCATAACTATCTCAACATAGACCCCAGCCCCTTCTCTACTACACCTTAGGTGAGAACATAAGGCTTATGCCTTATGTATATTGATTCTAACTCCATTGAGTGTTAAATTTTGAGCACCATAAGAATAGTCAAGGCCTACACCCCTCTATAATAATCCTAGATCTGACCTAGATAGTTAGGTAGGTGTGTGACTAGGCACATGATCAATAAAACCAAATTTTATACAACATTTCAGTTCCATTGTCAAGACATTGCTAAATTTTTTTATTGTAATGATGCACTAAGACAATGATACGATTCTCCCTAAATAAAATTGAGTGTTGGATGGAATGAGTGAAAGACAACTTTGGGATAAGGCATCTAACTTGTAGATGGTAGAACCTAAGGAAGTGGTTCCAAAACTATTTGTATGACACCTTATACAAGGTTTTCTTTTGTGATCTACTATAGCAAGTGTAATGTTGGTTGGTTGCTTATGTGACCCATAAAAACCAAAGATATAAATAACACCATGAGTGGACAATAGAATGCCTAGAGAGGCTTGATAACTTGGATGCCACTTGGATTAGAGATGTAGATAAATGGTAACAAGGGTTTCTACATAGATATATGCTTGAGTTCACAGTATCAACATGCTCTTACATTGAATAAGTATAATACCAATTCTTATGTGAACCCAAAGGTGTATTTATGAAAGAACTCAGTATCAAACTCATGAAGTTGATGGTAGAATACATCTTTAAAATAGTGAGGATGGATGGCTAAGTTCCTCTCACATATGAGTATTACAATGGGGAAAAAGGAGATGTGTAGGTGAGGTAAAATGGAAGGAGATGAGTCTATTAATAATAAAGAGCTTAGGTGATAAGCTTATAACAAGAGGAGGCATAGGCTAATACAAGATTTTTAACCTATAAGTGTAGAGAGGACCTATAACAAATGGGAAGGGCATGGGGAAGGATCTCTTTAAAAGTAAGTGTGCCTATAATAAATATCCCTCAAAGCCTTAGAATAAGTTCCACCATTGATAAGTGAATGCTTAGGGTCCCCTCAAAACATGACCATTAGATATGTGTTAGATACACCTACCCCATTTGAGCCTATGAAATTAGCTCATTCACTAGATTCCCCAAAGGAAAATAGAATATTGACAACTGACCTCATCATCAAGGTATGCTTCAATCAATTTACAAGTTTAGACTAGATCTTTGTGATTTAACAAGTTATCCCGTATGAAGAGGTAAGTGAAGATACCTATAGACTTTAAAGTGCTTTCCTAGTTAGATAGAATGTATTAGCATAGCCTAGGTAATATCCTATGGGGAATGGCCCTCTAACAATAGTTAGTAGTATTATACTATCATCTTTGATGACACTAATAGTAACCACTAGACCAATACCTACCATAGTAGTTGGAGGTATTAGAGGACCAATGATAGGATAAGAATCATGAGGATAAGTGCCATATGCATCAACTACCTCCAATCCTAGATCCATTACAAGATGGACATGTGCCTACCAAAGTACTAAGGCATGAAAAATGCCACAGAGCATGTGTTCAAGTGTGAGTTACAATGGTATGCTTGGGGAATAACTCATTCTAAGCATAAGGTTACCCATTTTGTGACAACATTTATTGATAGTGATCATACTTGCTATAAGAATTTTGATCCTAACCAAGCTATGGTTGATTATGACACACTGAAGGGAGACTTCCTAAAATATTTTGATATACCTAAGTTTTAGTAGTAGAGCATCATCACAATTAAGGAGATAAAATAGGGATTATTATAGAGTGTGCACTTATATGATGATATATTTAAGATGTTCCTTTATAGTCTCCCTTATGGTATTCACCCCTCCCAACATGCATAGTGGTTCATTGGTGGACTACTAGTGCCTTTCAAAAGGGTACTATCCATGAAAACATTTGCAAACCCTCAAGAAGCACTTGAAACTATGCTCAGAGTTGAGGTGGTTGGGAGTGATGATATAGGAATTATCCTATTCATAGAGGTATAGATTGCATCCATGGCCTCCCAACTAAATAATCTGACCACTAGTTCATCACAACATCTTCAAAGAAGGTTGTGGTACACTGATTGTGAGATAGAGGGTCATAATAAAAATAACTACCCTAAATGGAATGTGCATGCACTGCTTCTCAGTTATGAATTTTCTCAAAAATCACATGATGTTCACAACTACCCATTGTTATAATGCACTAGTTAGCTTAGCACAACCATCTATTATAATTTGTGTGATGCCTACACTCACAACATAGCTAACTATTGTGTTAATAATGAAATACACTAGAACATGGAGAGAGATACATGGAAAGAAAACATGATAGCTAGAGGGTAGGAGATCTAGGTAAAAGAGGATTATGGATGACATAATGATGGTTAAAAAAATCAAAGAGGTACTAGAGGATGAGGTAGATGATGCAATGGAGGAATATTCCCACCATGATCATGTTATAAGTGTGGGTTGACTAAACACTATCAGTGTGATTGCCTACTGCATCCAAAATTCAAGTATTATCGAGCATTGTATACAACTTAAGAGTGCCTTGGCTTGTACAAAAAGTTGACCCAAGGTAAAATGGTAACTAATAGAGGTGTAGGGATGATAAAGCACAAGCCTAAAGATACAAAGTGGTCTCTAAAAGTTTATCTAGTAGGTACAAATCCAATCAAGGTACAAGAAACCACTCAAGGTGGGTTCACCACTCAGCAACTAACTATGACAACACAAGAGTTATTCCTAGAATATGTAAAACTAAGATTCACTAAGCACATAACACAACCTAAGCCAAAATTTATGCCCTACCCTAACCCATTTTGTCAAAAGGACATCCTATAACAAGTCATGAGTATAATATAAAATTTATAGGGAGAACTCCAACTAGATAGAGATCTTGAAGTGTAGGCTACCACCTCATGTAGAAATCAAAATAGACAAAAGGTTTAAGTATAGGAGATGAAAATGATCCTATAACTCCTACAAATAGATGGGATGCCTCCCCTACTAAAAATTTTGCTTCCTAGAGCATGTAGGGAAGAAGACAAGTGAAGTTTTTGAGCCCAACGTAATTGAATTTGTTATGTTATAGATGGAGTGGGTATAGGAAATAAGGCATACTAAAAACATAGAGTATGAACAAGAGATACTAGTGAACACCACCATCAATGGTTGGTCCATCTATGAGGTGTTGGTCAACACTAGTACAAAGGTCAATATATTAACTAAAATGTATGGAAGAAGATTGGTAGGCTAGCCCTAAGACCTCCCCATGTACTCTTCATGGCCAAGAAGATGTGATTGTATTTGATCAATATTATTTAGGATGATATTGTAGATATTATGGGCACTAAATTCCATGTTGAATTTAAGTTTATTGAGTTAGCTGAATAGGATAACTACCCAACACTTCTATGGAGGTCTTGGTATTATTCTAAAAAAATAGATATGTGCTTAAAGAAGTGATACCTAACTTTTGAGAATGGAAAGGAAAGGGTAGTGATCCCATTTTCAAGTGACCAAGGACCCCTTATGTGGAGAGTGTTGATGTGGAGGATGAGATCAACCATGTTTATAACATCATGGCATAAGGTGTCAAGAATACCCACCCTTTTGATTAGGGAGTGATTTCATGGGAAGATAGGTACTCAACCTCAAACACCATTGACATTGATTATGACCAATGGATTGAAGAGGTATATGAGGCCACTAGATGTAGATGTCTCTTGGTGTGTACAAAGTCACCAAAACTCATAAGGACTAACTAGGTCTAGATTGATCACACTCTAAAATGATGGGTCCTATGATAGGAGAAGAAATAAAAGAGGATACTCCACCTAAGAAAAGGTAAACCTATATTAATCCCAAAATTTTAGGGGATTAAACTAGTGGAAAAGTATGTTAATGACCTCAAATGATGCATCCTCATAAAGATAGACAAAATGGACACACTTTTGTACACTTTGAGGAGCACTATCATGCATTAATATGTAGTGAAAATGTCTAACTTACCAACTTGGCTAGATCTAAAGGTGTCCATGTACACCAAGTTTGGGAGAAGTAATGATAACTTGGATATTTCAATGTACTCTAGTGACTCTAACCCTATGTCACATGTGTGTTTATGTGAAGAGACATGGACTGACTGCAACATGACTACCCCAAAGAACTTATGGGTACATGCCTTTTACAAGAATATAATGACATGGGCATAGGCATGGTACATGTTCAACAAGACACAACAAGAGATAACCAATTGGGATGTTCTTAAGGATAATTTTGTGCATACCTTCTCCTTTTCCTTATAGAACTTGAAACTGGTTGAGCTATTGTAGGTGATTCAAATGTCAATTTTTAAAGACATCACAATCCTCAAGAAATTCATAAAAGACATGTTCAGAGAAAATGTTTTGGTACTCTTGACATTATATGAGGAATAAACACTCAATAATGACTCTAGTAATGAGGATGATGAGACTTGAAAGGAGTGCTACTAGAAAATTTTGACTACCAAAAGAAAGCTTGTGTGCCAAGTAGATGATAACACTTCCAGTGAAGAATACCCTACTCATCTTCACATTGACATAATATAGGGAACTTAACAAGTCAATAACTCTCACCAGAAGAGGAATGAGTAATACTCTACACCACTCAAGACCATTAAAATGGATATCAATATAGAAGGAGAGATAAATATGGCTACTCTAAGTGCATATTGGTCTGACATAAAAATGACATGAATCATAGACCTCTCGAAGAAATTCCAAGATTTATTCCCTAGGAATTATTAGGATATGAAGGGAATTCACCCTACCTAGGAAATATGAGCATAAGTATAATTTATGGTTCAATACCAATCAAAAAACATCCCTATCAAATGAATCACAACCTCTACACTAAAGTGAAAATAGAGATTGATTTTATGCTAGTCATAAGGGTCATTTACCCTATGCCAAAGTTTGAGTGGGTAAGCTCAATGGTAATAATCATCAATAAGGATGGCTGAATTTGTATTTGCATTGATTATATAATGTTAAATTCCACTTGTGTCAATGACCCCTTCTCAACTCCATTCACTGATGAAGTCCTAAAAGACATCACAATTTTAAAAATCTATACCTTTACTGATGGGTTTTATAGCTACCACCAAGTCCAAATTATGGAAAAGGATAAGTTTAAACCAACCTTTACAACTGAATGGGGTTGTTTTGCTTATAATGTGATGCCGTTTTGACTCAATAATGTGTTATGTATGCTCTCCATGGTGATGATCAAAACATTCAAGGAATGTATCCACATGTTCCTTTAAGTCTATCTATATGATTGGATGATGTATGGCCTTGTCAAATACCATTGTAATAACCAACACCTAATGTTTGAGAGGTGAAGGTAGCTTCAGATATCCCTAAACCTAAGGAAGTGCATCTTCACAACACCATTTAGAACCCTACTCAAGCACATCATCTCTAAGGATGGTTTCCTCATTGATTTAATGAATATTACCATCATCATTTAAATACAAACACCTTCTACATAGAAATAAATTTATGACTTTCTTAGCCACTATGGATATTACAAAAAAACATATAAGGATTTATGCAAAGATTATAGTGTTGTTAGAGGATCTTATACACAAATATGGATTATTATAATACGAATAGGCACAAGAGGATGCCTTCAAAACATTGAAACTTATATTGGATAATGTGCATATCATATAATTATTTGAATAGACAACACCTTTTCATATCCATTTCAACCCTTCTAGCTTGGTGATTGGTGAAATCTTGGTGAAGGTAAAATAGATCATCCCATCTCCTTCACCAATAGAAAGTTGAGCTCAATATATCTAAATTACATAACCATAGATCATGAGGCACTCACCATAGACTATTTCTTATAAAAATTCAAAAAACATTTGTTGGAAACCCCATTCATCTTTTTCACTAAACATGAGGTTCTCAAGTACCTCATGAATAACCCTATTTAATATGGGTGCATATGCAGATGGATAATTCTATTCTAGGAGTTATAATTCTCTATTGTGGTTAAGATTTGAAAGTAAAATTTGGGGACAAACCATTTGTTCCACATTAATTTTAGTGATGTGATGATTCTTATTGAGGATGAAATGTTGGATGTGAAACTATATAGAGTCTAGTGCATCCTTGAGGATTTGGTAGAGATTGTCACCTTTTTAA
This sequence comes from Torreya grandis, assembly GCA_037957365.1. NCBI lineage: Eukaryota > Viridiplantae > Streptophyta > Pinopsida > Cupressales > Taxaceae > Torreya > Torreya grandis. The sequence continues at coordinate 678,106 of JARHVA010004136.1, forward strand.
TGTCTAGAGTTGTGCCCTAGACTATGATGATTAAGGAGAAGAAATAAAAAAAATTCATGTCACCCCCTATCAACTCATCAATGGATAATCTTATAAGCTAAGTAGAGAAAAAGTGTTGTGCCAATGTGTCTTAGATCATTAAATAACTTCCATCTTCGAAGAAGTGCATGAAAGCATACGAGGAGGACATTGCACTAGAGACACAATATCAATAAAAGTGCTACATTTAGGCTTGTGGTATCCATGTTTATTCCAAGAAGCTAAGAATTATGCTAAGGCATGTGATATATGCTAGCACACAGGGAAGCCCAACCATTAGGATCAGATGTCTCTAATCTCCATTCTATCCTTGACACCATTAAAGAAATAGGCCATTGATTTTGTTGAGCCAATAACTCCTATAACATGATGCATAGGTGCAAGGTATATCCTAACAACCATATATTATTTTACTAAGTGGGTCGAGACCATACCAATTAAATACTATACAACTACCATATCCATGTGCTTCATTTGGGAAAGCATAATAAGTAGATATGGGTTCCCACTTAGTCTGACTAGTGATAGGGGAACTCACTTTATCAATGAAATAGTGTGCATCTTATTAGTTAAGTATATGGTGGCACACCACAAAATGACCCTATATCACCCACAAGCCAATGACATAGCTGAGGCATTTAATAAAATATTATGCACATGCCTCAGAAATATATGTAATGTTAGTCACAAGGTTTGGTATGATGGAGTATCAATAGTGTTATGGGAATCTCACACAACCTATAAGTGCCTAAACAAGGCTACACCATTTCAACTAGTGTTTGGGACTGAGGCAATCCAATTGATGGAGTTCTTGTTTCCATCATTGTGCATTATGTGCATTGGTTAGCTATATGAATAAGAGTCACTAAACATAAGTCTATAGGACATACATAAATTAGATGAGATGCATGTCAAAGTGAGGAAAATCCAATAGATATAAAAAATGTGATAAAATATCTGACACAATAAGCACATAAAGAATAAGATGCTAGTAGAAGGATCATCATTTTTCTTTATGACTCTAAGCATTTCAATCATCTATGCAAACTGAAAATAAGGACGATGGGACCCTATATCATCTACCACATATTAGAGATAGGTGCATGCATGTTATGTACTTTGACTAGTGAAATGCTTCCTAGGCATTTCAATAGAAATAGGCTAAATCCATATTGGTAATAGGGTGGTGCTTGTATCATAAGAACACCAACTTGTTGGTTACTATTTATTTTGAGTTGATAATACCAATGTAACATTTGGTACAAGATAAATAGTTTTGTTTTATTTTATTCTTTGAGTAGTAGTGTAAAGAGTGAAGAAGTAGCACTTTAACTCTTGTTAGGATATCATACTGACACCTCGCTCATAATTCAATCAAGGTGAGATAAGTACTTACACTTTGTAAGTGCCTAAGGCTAGACACCTAAATCATGGGCACATGAGGTTTTCCAATATTAGGAAAGTGAAGTGTACCTAACCATCATACACTAGATTATAGATATGGGGTGCTTTCAATCCCCCATGTAGATGTTCATCTATCCTTTAACACATAAATCCAATTAGGTGATTCATTCCCTTGAATTTTCTAAATATCTTAAGGTTAGACATTTAATTGGTGGGCACGTGAAAAAATCTAGACTCAAGAAGAAGATGCATGAAATCCATGTGCACAAGACATAGACTATAGTGATTTTTAAGGTCTGAGAAATAACTATTCTTGCATTTCCATAAATAATGCTAGTTAGGTGAGTCAGACCCAATTAATATATAAGCATCTAGGGTCAAAAACCTAATTTTTTGGGTGTAATGAGATTGCCAAACTTAGGTGAAATAGGAGCCAAGTGAAGATGCACAACTTCATCATGCATAAGAAAGATATTGAAGATGCACCATATGATCATACAGAAGAGAAATAGAAAAGGAGGGTCAAGCACTAGAAGACTAGTACAAGGGATTTATATGTGGTAGGATAGGCCAAGGCAATATCAAGTGTAAGAAACTAACCAAGATAGATAAGCACACTTGAAATTGAAGTGTAGCTAGGAAAGAAGATGGAACCAAAGAGGTTGAATCATGTGCATGTGAAGTATTGCACCTAGGTTACCACATTGAAGGCAAAGGTCACACCAAGATAATAAAACATAAAAGAAGAATCATAATAGATAGCTATTATCCACCTAGATTTGAGTGAGAAGTGACCATTTGAACCACAAATCACTTCATCAAAGTATCATTATGAGCATTAAATGTAGTGATGGTAGAGGCACAAATATCTAAAATAAATGAGTTGATGGTAGAGGATTTTCATGGATTTTGTGTAATTTCATGGGGTTTAAGAAATCTAAATGTTGTGATGCCATTAATGCACTTATATTAAATATGGTAGATGGAAAAGGTGTATAAACATCATATAAATGACTTGTTTCTATTAAAAACATTTTACAAACTTGGGACATTGAGCATAAGAAACACGTGAAGTTTGTCAAGTTCATGTTGAATAATTATCCTATCTTAAAGGAAAAGTAGAAGAAGCTAAAGTTCCCATCTACAATGCCCACTATCACCTTAGTATATATAGATTCATAGGAAAAAATATAGGAGGTTTAAGTTGGAAAGGGCATGTAAATTGAGCCTAAATAATACTCCTCATCTAGCAAGAAAACTTCCTTGCCACCCCAAGTGAAGAGGTTAGGTAGGAAAAATCTTAAAAGAAGTTTGACCTTAGCAAAGTGAACATCCAAAAGGTGTTGGAGCTGTAAAATAAGAAATAATAAATAATCAAGGTAGGATAAATGGAGGAAGAGCCTAAAATGGTGGAGGTACATGAGGCTCTCCAGGGTATCACTATTATTGCAATTGAATAAGTAGGACCATCAAGCATGCTAACAAGAAATATTGTAACCCAACCTCGATAGGGTGAAGAAAAGTTGAGGTTAAAATGGGAGAAGATGGGCCTAGATCAGGATCATGTTGAAGCAACACTAGAGTTTCAATATAAGAGAGAGGCTATGAGGGATAAGGAAATGACCCAAGAATAAATTGATAAAGTAGAGGTCAAGGAGATAAGGGTTGAAGAGGAAAAAACCACTATGATTATCAAGAAGAGGAAGGAAAAAATTAAATAAGGCCTAGAATGAGAAGGCCAAGGAGGAAGAAGATAAGAGGGTTATCACAGGTGAAGAACCCATTAAAACCAAAATAGTAGAGGTGACGAGCACCCACACTAGCCCAATAGAGGAAGTTATAAAATAGGTAGACTCTAGTGTTGAAGGGGTTCCTAGAGACAAAGAAGGCAATGCTAGCACCTCAAAAGAACAAAAAAAATATGGAAGAAAAATAATAGGCTAGCACCGAGAAGGAACCTATGGAGGTTCACACCAAGTATCCATAGTAAAAAGAAGTATATGAAAGCAAAAAGCCTAAAGAATAATAAAACTTAAAAAAAGGAGAAGAAGAAGGCACCAAAGAAGGTAGCACCATAAGTGAAGAGGCATAGTATCAGATAGATCTGGCCATTGAGAAAGAGAAATTTGATCTAAGCCCAAGAAAAGGAATAAAAGGGATATACCATAAATTAGGACTTCTACATGTTGTAATACATACCCTCCAAAGCTACAATAGCATTCATGTGCCATTAAGTGTCCTTTGTATTTGACTACTACATGGCTGAGCCTCATTTCAAGGTGCTAGCAAAATAAATACAAAGAACTAAGAAACCAAAAGAGGGGCAAGACTACCAATTGGTCAACCCCAATGACATGAACCTGGTAAGGTCATATAATTCCCTATTTAAGATGGTGCTTGAGGTAGCATGCAATAATATTTTCAATGATGTTTGTGCCATAAAGTGGATAGATATAGCACTTAAGGTAGAGGAATAACTTAGCAAAAAAAGATAAAATGCTAGTAGTTAACCAAACATGTGGAAGAGGTAGATCCATTCCTTTTGGATGGTGTTGGCACTTCCAATATTTCAAAAGTAGATAAGGTGTATGTATTGGTCAAATAGATGCTCCTGTAGATGAAGTTGGCATAGGAATAACAAGAAGACCCTTATGAAGTCCTAAAGAAAGAGATAAACACAAATCTTGATGAGGTTGAGGACCTCTTTAAAGTTTGGAAGAGCATGTAGATGATGTCAGTGTCATATTTTGAAAATTTTCTACTCAAGTGTCAATCATCAACATGTGCTTCCAAAATGTGATGGGGGATAAGGATGCATTGATGAATCAAGCCTTCACTATCAAAAAGTCTAATCAGATGTAAATAATGACACATGTCAACACATTGAGTGACTAATTGAAGATCTAAGAGTAAGACCTAAAAGAATTTTTTCATGCCTTCCAAAGAAAGATGAGTGAGTACGGATCCATCCTTGATGGTAGGGTCTAAAATGCTAAGGAAAGGATGGAAGCCTTATGCAAATAACTAGATAACAATAATTTGCTCATGCCCAAGGCTACCTATACAAATATTGATAACACCATTTAAGAGATCAAGATCATAATTTAGGGTTTTGATGACTTCCAGGTAGAAATACAATAGAGCACGCCTAAATTTTATGTAGCTAAAATGCTAGAAGGATAGTTTGAGGGTGGACTAATTTTTTTTATGGGGTAATGTTGGGCCCCATTTCATGATAAGTAATGGATTTTCAACAATTCATAAAACACCTAGGTATGAGGAAACTATGTGGATTATTGATGTTTTTGTCTTCTAGTGGCACCATTGGATTGGTGGCTAATAACTCTATGCATCATGGAGAAATGGGCACATGAGACAATGACTAGCCATTAATGATAAGTGGCTCTTTTTGAATCATGGAACATTGGGATGAAAGTTCATAGGATAGTGACTACACATTAAATACAAAGTGTAGTGAAGGTGGTGGGGTGTCTACCTTAAGTACCATCTCAATAGTTGGCATGCCCCACTCCCCATGAACCTAAGATGATTTAAAGCCTATAAATAAAGCTAAGTTTAACTGAAGAGGAAGAGGTAAACTTGAGTATATTAACTCTAGTGAATTATTTATAGAGGATTGTCTTAAGCTTTGAATTTAGCTTGGGATGCAATCCGATTCTCCCCTTTGTAACACCTAAGCTTGCTTTTAAGCTTGGGCCTTTGTAGTTTATGTTGAGAACTTGCTTAGTTATATGGAATATGTATGCATTATTGTTTAATGTATTAATGAATAATGTTTTGTATAAATGGTTAATAAGCTAAATATTTAAGTCTTAGAATGTTATTTAATTACATGATTTATTCTATCAAATGTATGGTCAACTTACCATAGGTTTTTATCTTGACTCGATCATGGTAGACCTATAACTATAAATGAATCCTATACCCATAATATGAAATGCACTAATTATGATTAAGACCATACACCCTAAAAGATATCCACACATAAGCACAAGACCATGCCTAAGTCCCTTAACTTGACACCTATTTGGCCCTCAAGTGCCTGAATGCCATTAAGCCTATAAAACCCAAGTCTTGCACCTATGAATTCCCAACCATCATTATGCTAACCTATGTCCCCTAAATAATAGAGTTGTCATGACACAACTAGCCCAACATAGACCCACCTTGGTCCATTCTCTTTTTCACTTTGATTGAGAACATAAGGCTTATGCCTTGTGTATATTTATGTCAATGCTAATAAGTGTTAAATGTTGAACACCATAGAAATAGTCAAGGTTTGCACCCTTTTTAAACAAGCCTAGATCTAACCTAGATAGCTAGGTAGGTACATGACTAGGCCCATGATTGATAAGATAGACTTTTTTAAAACATTATAATCCCACCCAAAACTTGAACACATGGTAGTAGGCTCATAACTAGTCTTGGCCATCCTAAAATCAATGATGTTCTTGCCCTTCACAACCATTGAAACAATCATGGAGAAATAGCCAACTTTGGGTTAATAACAATCTTATATTTTTACAATAGTAATATTAGTAGCAACATCAATCACTAGACTTAATATAAATACTTAACCACCTCCCAAGCTAACATACCTACCTACCCAACCTGTACCAAACCCCACTAATAAGTTTGTTTAGCCAACATAAACCACTAAAATAATGTGATATCAAACAAATACCTTCGATATTAATGAAGTGGATCTTTACTCATGATGCATTATTCCACAACCCACCTCACCCATGACCATTAAACCAATTGAATAAACCTTGAATGATCATACTAACACTCATCCACTTCAAGAGACTACCACTCTTGAGTAAGGCTTGAAATAAAAACAAAATGAACCTGATCATCCTCCTTTTCCTAAGAGACTAAACATTCTATGTCTTTAATCAAAACTAGAATCTATTTTTTTAAGATAAATGAAAAATGTGTGTGTAGATATTACCTTGTTTCAAGATATTAAGGATATAGGTATATACACTAAATTTCTATAATAAGTATGGTTTAAGAAACCAATTATGAAAAAAGAGGACCCCAAAATAGTTTAGGTCCATGGTCAACTTACAAAAATTATGTTGTGTAACATACTCCCACAAAAATATGTTAATCTAGGAAGTCATAAAGTCAATGCTAGTATCCAAGGCCAAACCATATATAATAAATTAATTGACTTAGGATAATCTATTAATATTATTAATATATTAAAACTGTAAAAATTGGGACATAAATAAATACACCCAACACCTATTGTCTTACAAATGGCTGATAGATCCACCATTAAAATTGAAGTATCATGGAAGACATCATCATTACTATCGATTGATTATAGTATTTAGCTAACTTCATCATCATAAAGCCTAATATAAACTTAGGAGGTTACCCTTTTACATTAGGAAGACCATAGTTGGCCATAACTGATGCATTCATTGACTATAGGTTTGAAAATATGTTAATTTCAAATGGTAATGATATAAATAAACTAGTCTTATACTCGCTAACCAAACCATCTTCTAAAGAGGAACAACCTCCTTGGGTAGATGACATAGATGAAGAAACACCCTCTTTACACACCTTATGCACACTTGACTAAAGTATATCATTAAAAAATCAAGATGAGGACATTATTATGGTAAATATCCTACAAAATAACTATCAAGAGGACCCTATAACACATGATATGTTAAAATAAACACCCTATCCTCTTGAAAATTTACTTCCTAAAATAGATCCATTTGATTCTTCAAGGGCTATTAGAACATTCGATCAGCTCTTGCCTCATAATTATAGCTATTATTCATTGATAAGAAACACAGAGACTACTAACCAAATTTGATGTTAGTTCAAATTTACTCAACCCCTATATAGTCAAATTTCCTATAGGGTCTTTCCAAGGTCATAAATATGTTTAATCATGTTTATTAGGGTCACTTAATGTGTTTCACTTTAGTCATATGTGTAATTTCTCCTATTTTTCGTTTATGTCACCATTTGGTCACTTTAGAGAAGTTATACATAATATTCATGATAGGAAATATGTCAAACTATTTTTGAATTTCCAAGATGTTAGTTAAGTGTCATGATTCAGTTTTATAACTAACATAATGTAGGTTCAACATCCATCTAAGGAGATCCATAAAAAATAGGTAGTTAAGGTTAGTTGTATAGATAAGGAAAGTAAACTTGGAACATGAGAAGGCTCAAAATTTTCCCTTCATGTCCCCTCAATTCATTTCCATGATTAGGTAGCTTTGACAAGTTTGAAAGTGAGCAAAACTAGTTCATATTCTCCATCTTTCTCATAGATAAGCTCAAAAGGTCAACCAATTTCAACATGGTATGAAAATAAGGTGAGTTATTTTGGTGGGTGATAATACTCTCTATTTACTCCAAATTCATGTATATAGTTGTAGGTTTGGTATAATATGCTTCATGAACCATTTATAATATGGTTGGCATCTCAAAACTACCTACACACCCCCACCACCTAATATTTACTTATCTATTTACATTGGTATGAGAAAACCAAGTGGTGGACATGTCCTTAAAGATCATGAAATTCATTATCACAAGGGTTTCAATCCTATTTTCACATGTGGAGGTCAATAAGTAAGCAAAGATACCTATCTTTGTTGATAAAAGACTCTATTGAAATAATAGACAATATTTCACCTATTTCAAAGCTTTTTTTCCTATGTTAGTCTCCAAAACAAAGGTAATATATATTTTCAATCCCTCATTTCATTATAATTAGTTGTTGGTTTGAGGGTTGAGTTAAAAATATCATCTCTTAGTGAAGTGAGAGGTTTGAGAAATGCACACAATTAGTTTTTCTTGTGACTATCACCCATAGTAAGAAGGAACTAGGCCTTGGCTAGTCATGGTGATAAGACAAGGAGGTTTGAAGGTTTTGAAGAGGTTTCTAAGGTGAAATCAATAAAATTGAGACATTCAAAGTTTATAAATTGGTTATGAAAACCAATTAAACACCTATAATTTAAATAATATCTTCACCTACATGTGGCTCCAACAATGATTTGATGCTAACACCATAGATGTTTGAAGAGTGTTGAGATGAAGGTGTTGAAATTCTAAAAATATTCAATAAGGTCTAAGAACATGTAGAGGATCATGGTGAAAATGATAGAACCACTTTATGTAGGTAGACTAGAATCCATGTTCATAAGTTTGAAAATTACAATTGGGACAACTTACCTTAACTTCTCTAAACCAAGTTTTGCTCATATACTTGGTCTTTCCATGGTGAAATTAATTTAGATCTAGATAGGACTAGTAGTTTAAATATTGTATCCCAAGCCTAAGGGTAATGATTTGACACAAGAAAGTGGTCTCTTGAGTAATTTATATTGGTGTTTGAGTGGTTTCTAACTTAGATAAGTTCTAACCAAAACACTCAAGTAAACATTATATTGAAATGACTATAAGTAACCCAACTTGTCATAACCTATAGTGATTAGTGAGACTATAGTATCTAGGAATGATAAGAGATCACATAAGTGTGGAATGTTCTAGTGACCTTAATAAATATCAAATAAGATTAAACCTATCAAATAAAATTCATCACCTACAGGTCTCATATTCCCTAAATTGTCATCTATATTCAGTCTATAGACCCACATCACATTGGTGGTAGTAAGAGATGATAAGCAAAGCCATAGTGCTATATTGTAGTCCATTAAATTATGTAATTATATAAAATATAAAAAATAAGATATAATTTAGTAATTTTATTCAAATCATCACCTACAAGGGTCTCGTGACTTCTACCTAATGTATATCTACAAGTGACACAGTTGACACATATAATAGACTGGCTTAGACAAGTAAAGACAGACAAGCTAGAGGTTAAGAAAATGGTAATGATGGATAAATAATACTAATACCTCTCTCTTAGTGGTAGTGACATATCCCAAATTTATCTCAAGAATAAAATATCCTAACCTACAATTATAGACTAAGGTTTTCTAGACCCTATAGACATTCATCAGTCTTATAAGCCCATATTAGGAATTTGTGATGTTGAGAGGTCTATGGGTGTGATACATCTATGAAACATTATAGAGATAACCTTTTTGACCTACTAAATTTCTCTATAATCTCATTTTGGCTCGCTGAGTAGGGGAGATGCCCATTATTTTATCTTAGATAGAGGACACTCTAGGAGTAATATGACTATAGGTTTGGTGAGTGAATGATAAGAGGATGTGATGTAAAGTCTTATAGCATTTCATAATGGTGTGTAATGTTTTTTGGACATTAAAAAAGTTTTCAATGGCTTTGTAGTCATAAGAAACCCTCAAAAGGGTCAAACACTCAACTAGATACAATCAGGCCTATTAGTCTTCAAACTAGACCTAAGCCTTACAAGGTTATAAATTCATTTATATAAACACATAAACCTTAAAATAACATAAATTAACTTCATGGGAAAGTGGAATACTATTAGGAAACATTGGTTTGTAGATAACATCATATAAAGTGGTTAATTTGACCTAAGCTTACTTTAGGGGTGTCTAAAATGAAGGTGAAAAATTGATAGGCCATCTTCAAATGATCATACCTATATAGAAATTTTACATGGTGCCTTAAGGATATATTTGTAGTTTATGAGTTTCATGACCTCTAAGTTTGTGGGATTGGTTTAGGGATTCGATGTCTAAGTTTTATGAACAATCCATAATAATCCAAACTTCCTAAAACCCTCTCAAAACCTTAGTTTGGACTTGATGGATAAAATATGGAGAGTAATGAATTAAAGAGGGGTAAAAAAAATCAAAGTTACTTATACATGTCTATAACTCTCTTAGGTCCTTTTATATCCACTTTTGTCATACTTCTATCTATATGAAAAGGGATAATTCTTTGTTTCTTATAGGATTTGAGCTATTTGAGAGGTACATAAGGGAATGGGAAAGTAGAGATCATTATGGGAGTTACTTAGGGACTTTTATTAACTAATATAATTAATTTATGACATTTTATTAACATGAAAATGCTTCCACTATCTCATTTCTAATAGGTAGTCTAAATAGACAGTGAGAAGACAAGATGATTACCTAGTGATGGAAGTGAGAAGTGTTATATGAGTATAATTAATGTATATTTGATAGACTATAGGATAAATGAGATTAATTTTAATTTCATAACACATCTTAAATTCATTTATTTTTTAAATTTCAATCCACTTTAATGACAAGTGTGAGGTTAAACTTAGGAAACTAGTGATCAATGACTATTGGCATTGAATGACAAGTGACAAAGATGAATTCATTAGTTAGGGATGACTAGATGATATTAAATAAAATATTATATACCTTATAATGATATAACATATGTGTTAATTCTCCCGATGTCATTTTTATACACTTAATTACACTCATCACCATCATTAATGTAGTTTCAAAGCAAGATAATAAATGTTCTATGCCAACTTGAGGAAGGTGCTCTATTTGATATTGGCACATGTTTATCATTGCCTCATAAATTATTTTCCAATTCATTTCATGGAATTTTAATTGGTTTATAAATTTTGACACATAGTATTCTGACCCTTCATATTCAATTCTTCTCTCTATTCTCTTATGCCTATATATTCAAGCCTTTTTGGCTTTGTAATAGATCTAAAATTGGTATGGCAAAGCCCTGCTAGTTTTGACACCTCATTTTCTTTTGAATAAAGTTTTATAAGTTGATTTAATTATTTTAAATATCTAAATTGAATGTGTTAATTAGTTTTTGTGTTGACAAGTGATGAAAATGCTCTCCTTTCTTCCATGTCCACTCTTGTAGGTTTACGTGAATGAGATCTCTTCAAACATGTTTCATAAAGTGTATTGTTTGTTAAGTGTGTTTTAAAGTGTGAGCAGGAATAGTAGTGTCTTTTATTATACCTTATTTCCACCCACCTATACATAGGTAGAGAAATTTACATCTATGGTAAATACTTATCATAGAAGGACATAGGGTTGAATTCAGTTTGAATAGTCCTCTTTCTTAAGTGTAGATACAAGTTTATTGTGTGGAGTTGTCTTGGTGTATCACCTCATTATATTATGTTTATTTTGTATCTATTTCTTCCATTTTTACCACCAATAGTAATTATATTAGTGTAGTATGAGCCTAATAGATAAATCAAGTGAGCTATCCCTTTCAAACCTAGCGACATATCTATTATAGCATCTTATATATTAAGGGAGATAATTCCATATTGTTTTAAAATTGAGGTCTACTTTAATTCTCTAGGGTGAAATTTTAGTCTATAATAGTTTTGGTAATCATGGTGGGACATGAAATCTATGAATTTTGTTTAAGGTAGATGCTATCTTTGACAAAAAGGAGATATAATAGTCCACCTCTTACATCATTTATCATTTCCAAAGTTTCAATCTTGGTTGTAAACTAGTG
>JARHVA010004136.1:695000-767500 GCA_037957365.1 Torreya grandis
TTAAATTTGGTCAATCCTTATATATTAGAACTTCCTATATGGTCTTTTAAAAGTCCTTTATAGGTTTAGTCATGTTTACTAAGGTCACTTAATTTGTTTCACTTTAGTCATATGTGTCATTTGTCCTATTTTGTCTTTATGTCACCTTTTTGTCACTTTAGATAAGTTATACATAATATTCATAGAAGGAAAAATGTAAAAATATTTTACAACAACCAAGATGTCAGTTGATTTTTAGGATTTAGTTTTGTAACTAACAAAATGTAGCTTCAACATCCATCTAAGGAGATCACTGTAGAATAGGTAATTAAGGGTAGTTATAAAAATAAGGAAAGTACATTTGGAATTTTTGAAGGATAAAAAGTGTCCCTTTAGGTCCCCTTAGTTCATTTACATGCTCATGTAGATTTTATAGGTATAAAACTGAGTAAAACTGATGCATATTCTCTATCATTCTCCTATACAAACTAAAAAGGTCAAGCAATTTTAGCATGGTATTCACAGGAGGAGGTGAGTCATAGAAAATGATTTTTTAGGGTGATAATATTATATATTTACTATAAATATATTTAAATAATTTCAATTTTATTTTAATATGCTTCATGAACAATTGCTAAGAAGGTTATCCTCTCAAAACTACCTACACATCCCCACCACCTAATTTTTCCTTTTCTATTTGGATTGGTAAAAGTAAACCAAGAGGTGTATGTGTTATTGAAGAGAATTAAATTCCTTTTCATAATGTTTTTAATCTTATTTCCATTTTTGGAGATCAATAACTAAGAAGAGATGCCTTTTTTTTGTTGATAGAAGACTCCATTAGAATTATAAATAGTGTTTCACCTATTACAAAGATTATTTTACTATGTTGGTATATAAATAAAGGTGATATATGTGTTAATTCCCTCATTTCATGATAATTAGTTTTTAATTTTAAGTTTAAGTTAAAAAATTCATCTCTTGGTGAAGTGAGAGGTCTAAGAAATGCACATAGTCAATTTTCCTTGTGAGTGTCACCTACAATCAGATGAAACTAGGCCTTGGCTAGTCATGGTTATGAGGAAAGGATGTTTCAAGGGTGTGGAGAGGTTTTTATGGTGAAATTAGTGAGATTGATCTATTAAAAAGTTATAAATTTGTTATGACAACCAATTCAACATATATAGTTCAAAGAATATCTTCACCTATAGGTGGCTCCAATAGTAATTTGATGCAAACATCAAAGAAGTATAAAGAGAGTTGAGAAAAATATGTTGAACTCTTATAAATATTCATTAAGGTTTGAGAATGTAGAGAGGATCATGGTGAAAATTATAGACACATTATATGTAGGTAGACTAGAATCCATGTTCATAAGTTTAAAAACATGTAATCAGGAGAACTTACCTTAAATTCTCTAAACCAAGTTTTTCTCATACACTTGGACTTTCCATGGTGAAATTCATTGAGATATAGATAGGTATATTAGTTTCCATCTTGTGTCCCAAGCCTAAGGGAAATTATCCAATACAAGAAAGTGATTATTTGAATAAGGAAGAGTGGTGCTTGAGTGGTTTCTAACTTAGACAAGTTTTTATCTAAAACACTTAGTAAACATTGTATTAAAATGACTAAAAGTAACCCAAACTGTAGTGACTTATAGTGGTGAGTGAGACTATAGTCTATAGGAACAAGAAGGGCTCACATAGGTGTGGAATTTTATAGTGACCTCAAGAAATATCATATAATATTAAATATAGTTTCAAAAAAAATCATCACCTTCAGGGCTCATATTCCCTAAATTATCATCTACAATCAATCTATAGACCCACAACACATTTGTGGTAGTAAGAGATGATAAGCATATCCCTATGGAAATATTTGAGTCCATTAAACTATGGAATGATCTTCGAGATAAACAATAAGATATAATGTTGTAATTTCATACAAATGATCAACCATAAGGGGTCTCATGACTTCTACCTAATGTACATCTACAAGTGACATAGTTGACACATATAGAAGATTGGCGTAGACAAGTAGAGAGACAAGTTGGGAGGTAATAAGAGTGGAATGATGTATAATTAATACTAAAACCAATCTCTTAGTGGTAGTGACACATTATAAAGTTCTCACAAGAATAAAATATCCTAACCTACATTCACAGCTTAAGGTTTTTAGACCCTACAGATAGTCATCAGTCTTGTTAGTCCATCTTAGGAATTTGAGATGTGTATAGGTATATGGGTGTGATATAGATGATTATTCCCATAAATTTCTTGTTATTATGTCCATATATTGTACTTATCCTTCTTGATTACCATGCTTTTGAACACTTTTCCATATCAATTTCCTACTTTCATAAGCCATATAGCATTATGTTTTCAAAAAAAATTAAATAGTTGAAATTATGTATTTGAATTAAATATATGATGGTTGTTTATTAATTTATAATGTTTTTTATATTAATGTATTTTGAAGATGTTTTGGAGAAATAGGTATGTATCAGAGAGCATCCTACATTAAGGGAATCTCACTACATAGACCATCATGAAGCCACTACATAACCAAAGTTGTGGATGAACACATTTTTATTCCCTTTGAACCAACTCATAAAAAATAATCTAACCTCATTGGATTTCAATAAGGAAGTGAGTGAAGAATAAAATAACCTTTTTTGTCCTGCAACAAAGGTGCAATGTTCACATGAAGGATGTCTTTAGGAAAATGAACCAATTTTGGTTATCCCAATCTAAATGTATCTTAGAATATAATGTATATATTATTTTACATTTAAAAATATCCTCTATAGTATATAATTATGTAGCAGTAGAGTTGAGAGATACATAGAAAATAGTACATGTTGAATAAGATATTTTAAGAAGTACATTGTGTTAAGCAATTGTTAGTGTAGCTTCATACAACAATTCATTTTTTCATTTTTTATTAATATGAGTGAGAAATTTTGAGTTCAATTTGATTTTGTAATAGGTGGTTTGAATCTAGAGTTGGAAGGAGGCAGGGCCCCCTTTGGAAGGCTAAATCAACAACCCTACCCAATTTAATAGTTAATCATGCTATTTTATTTCTTTATGCATTGTGTGATTTATTTTTCAATTGTGTGATTTATATTCTTATTTATATTTACTTAAGGAAGCTTCCAATTCATAAGCATTTATTTCCCAATACTTTTTTTATGTTTCATTTCAAGCATTTCATTTACTATACTTCAACATCTTTTATACAATTAACAGAATGCCAAATTAGAGGTACAATGATGTCATCCTATCAATTCTACATCCCTAAGTTGACATTTAAATGAAGTATAAGGTATAGATCCATGTTTAATCTCCTTGTTCATTTTTATCAAGAGAAGTATATATGATTGTGATCATATGCTAGTAATTCTGGCACTGTTGCTGAGGAAGGGTGTCACACACTTGTAATATTTAATATTGATAGTAATTATTTCTAGATGTTTATTATTTTAATTTTTAAATATTATTATTATTTAGACTAAATATTTCTTAATTTTATAGTTTAGATTTCCCTTATCGAAAGTAGGATAGAGGAAATTTCAAAAAACCCCATATTACTAACCCTGTCCAAACAAGGTGGGATTTTTTTTTAAAAAAAAGTGGTTAACATATGTAAATAAAAGGGTACTATATAGTAATATTTTTGCCTAAATCATTTAAAATTGTTTCAAGATCAGATATTCATCCTATAGAAACTAAGGAAGATAAAGGAATCCTTGAAGATAACTTATAGTTGTCAATACAAGAGGTAGAGAATGAAGTTTTTTTGGCTTGATTGGTAGCATAAGTTGGATATATTAAAGAGGTCCATACCCTTGGAAGATACCCACATATACCACCTATGATAATTCCCACCTTATCACCTCATACTCAGGATTCTAAATTTTTCATCCCTCCATCACCCAAATTTCTTGCTAAAGAGCCATTCAAATCTATTCTTGCTCCTAAAAGAAATACCAGGCCAATAAAATCTTATAATTTAGAGAGACTCTTTTTTGAAACATTATAGAAATCATCTAAAAAATCCACACTATCCCCATTGTATAGGAAGCCATACATTACTAAGGAAAAAGATAAAGTTTTCATCTTTTACACCCCAAGAAATAAAATAATTGATCAAAATTTTAAGCATTGGGTAGTAACAACCTCCTATCTACCAGAACAAAGAGTATTCTTGGGGGATGACCAAGAAGAAAACACTACCAATGAGTTTTCTACTTTCAAATTTCTTATCCTTACTCCTAATAAAAATGCACATATGAAAAATATCCCTCACTCTACTCTCCTTACCTTTAAAGGAAAAGCATCTGAGGATATAGATACATTTAGTTTTGAGTTTAACATATTATGTTATAGCTATGATTATAATCAAGATAATTAGAAACTCAAACTATTTATAGCAACACTGAAAGATGCATCACTTAGATGGCTTAAGGGACTTAGAAAGGATGCCATTTCTACTTGGGAAGAAACTAATGAGAAGTTTTGGATGAAATATCATGACTATTGTAGGGGAAAAAACTATAATAGAGATGACATTTTATGAATGACACAAGCTAATGATGATTTATTGAAGGAATATTGAAGGAATATATGGAATGATTTTATTTTAGCTTAAAAAAATTATATAAAACTAAAATGTACAAGGAATTATTGAAGTTGATATTACTCAAAGGGATTAGATATGATATTATTGAAGATCTAATGTCTGGTGGTGATTTTCTAAACTATTGTTCAATGAACTAATAGTTTTATGTAAAAACTACTCTAGATCAACTGTGAACAAAAATAGGGGCAGAACCCTTCTTACAACATCTATTGTAGGAATATCTAAAGGTGAAGTTAGCAATCTACTCTTGGACATGAAGTAGGACATCATTAGTCATCTAGCTACTCAACATTATACATTACATTCATGGTGAAAGCAAGAAGAAATTGAGAAAGCCTTAACCACCTATTACCCTGAATACAAAAAGAAGAAGGTGGATTACACATACCATTCCATAAAAGCTTGGGTAGCTACTATCACTGAGGAAAATCCTAAGATAGTAGAGATGCATGTCATAGGATAAAATCAGAACCAAGTGTTTTTTATTGCTCAATATAAACTGTGGGTAGAAAGACTAGGTATGCCATCAAACTCTATGTTTGAAAATTCTCAATTCTCAAATAATCCTCAATATGATTCTTCAATGAATATACCCAATCTAAATTGGTCCCAAAAAAATTGATAGCTACCCCTAAATTAGTTATGGATGCAACATAATGGACAATAACCTCAATAGGAACAATTCCAAAACCAGTAATGGTTTTATCCCTCTAATTCATGAAAACAATAATGGAGAGGTAATGAAGGCTTTCCCTAGAAAATGTAAAAGTAATCCATAATTACAAACATTCAACAACCTATTCAAACCACTCAATTACCTACCCAACCCATCCCTAATCCTTCCAAAAAGTTATTTTAACCAACATAATCCACTAAAATAATGTAATATCCAACATACACCTTACATATTAATTAATTTCAACTTTTCTTAGGTCATTTTCTTCCAAAACCCACCTCACCCATAATCATAGAACACTTTGAACCATATTCACTCCATACTATTCCATAGCGACCTATAGTCAATCTTGAGCCAAGTCCATCAAAAAATCAAAAGAAATTGATAATACTCCTTTTTAAATGAGATTGAGCATATCGTGTCCTGAATAAGAGCCTAAATTTGATATCTTAAAATAACTCAAGAATATGTGCATCAAAATCCCACACTTGTAGTCAAAGACATTGTCAAAATTGAGTTATAAAAAATCTTGGATGCAAGATTTGTTTATCCTATCTCAAAAAACTAGTGGGTCTCTCCCCTAGTCATTATACCTAAGAAAAGGTTAAAATGGTTTATTTGTGTTGATTATCAAGAATTGAATTCTCTTAGAAGGGAGGATCACTTTCCTCTTCTATTTATTGATCAGGTGTTAGATACATTAGTAGGGAAGAAGTAATTTTTCTTCTTAGATAGCTATAATGGTTATAATCAAATACAAATTGATCTACAAGACCAAGACAAAATCACTTTTACTTTCCCTTAAAGAACATATGCCTATGCCACCTTGCCATTTGATCTTTACAATGCCCTATATACTTTTCAAAGGGTTATCTTGAGCATATTTTAATTTCTATCTTATTACTATGTTGAATTCTACAAGGACGATTTCACTATCTATGGTCAGACATTCAAATAAATGATAATCAACCTGGAGAAAGTTCTTCAACACTATTAGGAATATCAATTATCTTTTAGAAATGAAAAATGTTACATGCTTATGACTAAAGGGATTATGTTGGGACATCACATATCTCTTACTAGCATTCAAGTTATCCCAGTAAAGATAAGTATCATTAAGGATCTACCCACACCAAAGAAGCAGAGAGATTTTAGAATTTTCTTAGGACATACTAGTTATATAGATGATTCATCAAAGATTTTAGTAAAATTGGCACCCTATTATTTATATTGTTTACTAAAGATGCTAAATTTATAAGGACTAATGATTGTCAAACGACCTTTCACAACTCAAAGAAATTCTCATTACAACTCCTATTCTAATAGGAGCTAACTAGAAAAATCCTTTTTCACATTTATATAGATGCATCTAACACCACTTTAGGAGTGGTCCTTGGCCAAAAAGATAAAACTCTAAGTTATGTAATCTATTTTATCTATTAAAATCTTTAAGGCATTAAATTTAACTACACTCTAATGGAGAAGGAATTTTTGGCCATCATCTATTCCATCAATAAATGTGGACAATACATTATAGGCTACCGAATATTCATCCACATCAATCATGCAACAATAAGGTATTTAATGAACTAACCTACTATAATAGGTAGGATAATTCATTGGTTGCCTTTGTTGCATGAGTTTGATATTACCATTATGGATAGACCAAGTAAGGATAATGTAGTAGTAGATTTTCTATCTCAATTGCAAAATGATGAGAAAAATCCTATTATTAATGATTATTTTCTTAATGAACATTTATTTGTTGTAATAATTGAATCTCCATGGTTTGTAAATATTATTAACTATCTTACTACGAGATCATTACCACAACATTTCTCACCTAGGGACAAACAATACCTAATCCAAAAGAGTAGAAATTACTCCTAGATTGTAAGATATCTCTTTATCACTAGTCCAAATTTAGTTATGAGAAGATGTATCTGAGAAGATGAAGCTTATGAAATTCTTAGAGATTTCCATGATAAACCCTATGGGGGTCAATTTCTTGATAAATAGATTTCTATAAAATTACTCACTACTATATACTATTGGCCTTATTTTCATAAGGATGCCATGATGTACACCTATATATGTGATCAATGCTAGTTTATGGGAAATCCCACTCACTTTGATGAAATGACATTATAGCCACAACTAGTTTCAAAATTGTTTGATAAATGGGGACTAGATTTTGTAGGTCCCATTAATCCTAAATGCAACATTCAGGAATTCATATTGGTATGCATTGATTATATCAATAAATGGGTAGAGGTCAAAGCCTTAACCCATGCCTGAGATGAGAAGGTATTTGAGTTCCTCTATGAATAAATATTCACCCACTATGGAATACCAAAACAAATAGTCATAGACCAAGGCCCATAGTTCACATCAAACCTCATAGGTACCTTGGTAAGAGAATATTAACTTAGATAGAATAAGTCTACCCATTACCATCCTTATTCAAATGTTCAAGTGGAAGTGAAAAATCAAGAACTAGAAAATATCCTCATTAAGACTATCAACCTACATAGAAAAGACTGGTCAACTCATCTTCTAAAATCAGTTTCAGCTTAAAGAATCACTTAGAAAACTATAAATAATTTTACTCTATATGAACTATTTTATGGTAAAAATCCTATTCTTCCCATTGAATTTGAACATAAGACATTAATTACAACACTTGATTTAGGCCTAGATCTTTCCCAACCTCAACAAGATGAGATCATGCAACTGAATGCACTTGATGAACTATGGAAGGAAGTAATTCATCATATTAAAATAGTGAAAATATAATATGTGGAATGGAATGAAAGGAAAATTGAGACTAAGAATTTCCAAACAGGAGACTAGGCACTCCTTTTTGACTCTAAATATAAGGATCATAAAGGAAAGTTATAGTCTAGATGGCTTGGGCCTTATGAGATTGAACAAATTTTTGACAATGGAAATATAAAGATCATGACCATTGACTCTATTTGGTCCTAACTACTTGTTAATGGACATAGGCTCAAGTTCTATAAGAAACCATTTTCCAATAAAAGGCTCACTCACCATCTTCTTGAATAACAACATCCATCTATTCTTCATGAATTAAGTCAACCCATTCTTGCAGCTGAAGGGTATTTCTATCAACCATTCTCTAATATTTTCTAAAAGTAATAAAGCTTCCTAGAGCCAAGAAAAATAAATTAACAATAGCTTGTTTTAGGCTGAATAAAATCCTACCCTCTATATTCTTGTGATTTCAATTGAGTTTGGACCATAAAATTATTTAAAAAAAAAAATCAGCAATGAAAACTTTCAGGGATTACTGTTAGATGTCTTAGAAAACTAGGTCATTGGCTGATCAACATTCACTAAAATGAGAGAGAATGAGAGAGAGAGAGAGAGAGAGAGAGAGAGAGAGAGAGAGAGAGAGAGAGAGAGAGAGAGAGAGAGAGAGAGAGAGAGAGAGAGAAGGCACTAATACAATAAGAATGTTTTGTTTTCACTTATTTTTTCTTACATATTCATTCTATTAGAGCATAAATAATTTTTCCTTCTTGCTTCAGGATGGAAAACTTGTCACTACAGGTGAAAAACTTGCTACTACATGATAAAACTTACTAATGTAGGATAACACTTATTGATATAAGAAACATATATTTTTATAATATATATTACTAAATTCCATTATAAATAACACATTTTATCCCACTCAAATGCTAGCATATTCCATGATTTCCACTTCAAATCATCATTGACACACTTATTAAAGGTATTTCTATAAGTAATCTTGTAATTATTTTATATTTATTTCCTATCATGCATTTTAATTATTTATAAATGTGATGGGACTTAATTATATCAATGTTCCATTATATGCTCTCCTTATCACACCCACATACCATTTCCTTCATTGATTTGACCATTAACATAATTGCTACTATGACCCATTACTCTTACCATGAGATTTTTGTGCACGTCAGCCTCATCTCTCAAGGACAAGTGACAGATTAAGTTGGGGGGTAGATTTTCCATTAATTCTAAAGTATTATTTCACATCCTAAATAAAAATTCAAAAATCATTATGACATATCCCAAAACCCTTCCTATAAACACCCAAATCTACAACTCACACAATATGGGAGATTTGTTGAAACATAAACCACTAAATATTACCCCTTTGACCAATAGCCCAAAAATCTTGGCCTTATCATATAATATAGTATGGGTGCATTATTTTGAGAAAACATAGGCCTTGGATGAAGGAATTTTAGAGGATTTTTCTAGTGCATTGCATTAAAGATGATGGAAATAAAGCTGATAAAAATAACCATCAATAGAGTAATGTGACTACTAAGAATAGGGGAGGAATGGTAAGACAAATTTGATGTCAAGGCTAAGAGATGAAAGTTCATCAGAATAAATGAATGCGTAGAAACTTCAAATTAAGGCACTACAAGGTTGTCTCTACCAAGAAGATGGACTAAGATTGTTAAGCTTATCTCTAGATATTTCATCTGTGAAGGAAGGTATTCTATGTTACATGGCCTACACTTCAAGTTATTAAATAATTTATGGCATGGAATAGATATAAACATTCCCAAATTTTTGTTTCACATGATCACCGAAATGTCAGAGGCTTTTCAGAAAGGTAATTCTAAAGCTCTTTCTCATCATTGTCTCATCCAATTACATGTTCAAGACTATTTTCAAATAACTAGACCCAACATCAATTGGGAGGAGTTTATCTAAGTACCAAGAAATGTAGAGAGTGATAGAGAAGGAAATGAAATAGAAGAAGATTTTGAGGCTAAAAAAAAAATATCATTAGAAACTCTCCCTATAAAACCATAAGATCCTATAATATAAAAGCTTTCTATAGCCACACAGTAACCTATAGAAGGTATTTTTACAACAACACAAGAACCTATAGTAAGGACTAAAGAAGGGACTTGCATAGGTAGGGAATCTAGAAGGAAGAGGAAGAAACTCATTCTATGGCCTAATTCAGATGAGTCTAAGGAGGAACTTACACCTTCTCCTAAAAAGGCCAAGGTAACCTGTAATCCTCATAGATATCATAGATTGAGGATAAAAATGATAACTAAACCTTCTTCTATTATTCAAATAAATGAAGAATCTAGGAAAGAATAGATTACTAGTAGTAACGAATCTATAGAGACTGAAAGAGATATGGAAGAGTGTTCTCTAGTATTCCATCTAGAAGAAGTAGAACAAATTAAGCATAGTTTTGAAGAATTACATGAGGAGCTAATGCAAAAAGAAGTAAAACAAGTTAAGCATAGTCTTGAATAATTTTATGAGGAACAAGTACAAGAAGAAATAGCATAAGATCTGCATGAAGAACCTGTGTAGGAAGAAGTTTAATAATTGGAGCAACCTACTAAACTAATGGAATTTTCCACTCTTGAGCATGTCCTATAAAAAATTGAGAAACTAAGGAAGCAACTGTAAGATCAATCTAGTGGAGGACTAGATGCATTTGTTGTAGCAGCTTATCAGTTATAGCCCTCAACTAAACACCATCATATAGCCAACATTCCACAACCTTTTATAGATGTAAATCAATAAGAACCTAAAATTTCCCAAGAGGTCATGTATCACTCCTTTTTTACAATATCTTCTCAATTCTTGAATTAGATGGGTAATCAATTTAGAACTCTAAAGGAGGTAAGGAAAGAAAATAAGAAATTGAAACAAGAAAATAAGTTGAAGGAAGAGATTATCACCAAACTAAAATGGAAAGTTAAGGAGATGGCTGGTCTTACACAAGAACTCCTTGATTGTAGGCCTCCTACAAAAGTTTATTGAGTTTATATTGAAGAAAAATGCTAAAAGTTTAGATTTATGAGAATTTATTATGATATGCCTCATGAAGTTATTGATCCCCTTTCCTTTTTTTCTATCTTTAAATTAAGTTCACAGGAAGAGCAAACATGATTTTGTGAGGTATACCTATATGATTATGTCGTTCTACATGATAGAGAGTGGAACTCTAATCTATATGTTGGAGATGTCTAACTATAGGCATTTTCATCATATTTTTTGAAAGAATAGAGAAGAGGAAGAGTAGTGGACTACACGAAAAAGGAGAATGAAAGTCAACTACTTATTAGGAGTGAATCAATGGCCCCTAATTTTTTTAGTAGAATAACATAATATCATGTTGAAGAATGAAGTAAGAACTTGGTTTGGTAATAATTGTGATAAGGTTCGAGATTTCTATTTAGGATTGAGAACTTTTATTGGTCATGTTGTAAGAGAATCATGTTCTGAGTGATGGAATGTGATCACCCCAACAATAAGAAAGAGAGATCCATATTCCCCTTTTAATTTAAACATAACATTTTATAGGACCATAAAATACATTCTTCTTGTAGGTGATATGGGACCACAATTTCTAAACCTAAAGTTTTATCCACCCCTATTTTAATACCCTATTCTAGATTGGTAGGACAAAAACTTGGTAAATGAAGCTAGAGACTCCAAAATTTGGTAATTATTTGAATAGAGGTGGATATTTTATGCTCACCATGCCAAGGGTACTATATATCCCATGAATTTTAGAGTTCTTTGTGAATGGGGAATGAACAATTATGGTGCTCAAAGTTGAGAAAGATCTTAAGTTGTGGGGTGTAATGAGCCCCATCAATTTTCTATTATTATATCCATATATTTTACTCATCTTGCTTGATTACCATACTTTTGAACACTTTTCCCTTATCAGTTTCCTACTTTCACAATCCATAAAACATTATGTTTCCAAACTCTTTTAAATAATTTAAATTATGTATTGGAATTAAATATATGATGGTTGCCTATTGCTTTAGGATGTTTTTTCTATAAATGTGTTTTGAAGATGTTTTGGAGAAATAGGTATATAACATGAAGCTTCCTACAACAAGGGAATCTAACTATATACACCATCCTAAAACCACTACATAACCAAAGTTGTAGATGAATAGATTTTTATTCTTTTTCAACCGACTCATAGAAATGAATCTAACCTCCCTAGAGCTCAATAAGGAAGTGATTGAAGAACAAGAAAACCTCATTTATCCTGTATCAAAGTTGTAAGATTCACATGAAGGATGTTTTTAGTGAAAGTAACCAATTTTGGTTATCCCAATTATAATGTATCTTAAAATAGAATGTATATATTATTTTACATAAAATAATCTCCTCTACGATATATAAATATGTAGCAGTAGAGTCGGTAGATACATATAAAATAGTACATGTTGAATAATATATTGTTAGAATTATATTGTGTTAAGCAATTATTATTTTAATTTCATGTAGTAATTCATTATTGAATTTTTTATTAGATCAATTTTGATTTCAATCTAATATTATATGAGGAAGGGTTGAATCTAAAGTTGGAAGGAGGAAGGGCCCGCTTTGGAAAGATACAACAAAAATCCACCCTCATTTAATAGATAAACATGTTATTTGATTTCTTTATTCATTATGTGATTTATTTTAGAATTGTGTGATTTACATTCTTGTTTAGATTTGCTTAAGGAAGATTCCAATGCATAATCATTTACTTCCCAGTACTTTGTTTATGTTTCATTTCAAGTATTTCATTGACTAAACTTTAACATCTTAGATATAATTATTAGAATGTCAAATTTAAGATTGAGTGTGCATATATAGTGACATCATCCTGTCAAGTCTACATCCTTGGGTTGACATTTAAATGAGGTATAAGGTACATATCTATGGTTACTCTCCTTGTTCATTTTGATCAAGAGAAGTATATCTAATTATGATTCAGCTACTAGTCACTATATATGAAACTTTTCACATAACACATTTATGAACTATTAAATCCATTTATAATCTCATTTTAGTTAGGTGAATATGGGAGATGTCATCTATTTAATTTTAGATAGAGGATACTCTATGAGTAAGGTGACTCTAGGTTTGGTGAGTGAATGATAAGAGGATGTGATGGAAAGTATTGAAACATTGAAGAATGGTGTGGAATGTCTGTTTGGACATGAAAAAAGTTTTTTAATGGATTTTTAGTCATAATAAACTCTTATAACTTTCAAACACTTAGATAGATATAGTCAGTCCTAGTAGGCCTAGAACTATACCTAAGCCATACAAGGGTCTAACTTCATTTCTAAGACCACATGAACCTTCCAATCACTATTGGAATCACAATTACTATGGTTGGGAGGGGGTGAACTAATTTTTATAAATTTCATTCACGTGTACTTTAACATTCATTGAACAATCAAAGTAATATAGAGATATAACAATGCATAAATAGTTATTCACATGAGCATAACACAAGAAAACAAACATATGATATTTAATAACTCAAGGGGAATAAAATCCACTATGATATCTATAAATGGAATATATTTATACTAAAAAAAGATAATTTTTTTTAGCATTGAATCCAATTGGAATACCAACCCCAATTAATTCAAGTGCCTACATGACTAGGCTTTAACAAGTACCTACTTATAAGGAAGCACCAACTCCTTAAGTTACTTAGAACTAGTTCTGTCACCTTATGAATTTTCATCATCAAACCTATACTCTAATTTTATGGTCTCATTTCAAGACCTCATTTTTCTATACTGAACAATATTTAATTTTATTTTATTTCATACCACCACATAGGTCTAAATTGCATTGTATATATACTATACTCATTATTACACACAACTTAGTCATCCATACACCTTCAACCTCTTAGGTAAGCCATAAAATATGTCTTATAAAACTTTATGATCATGTTTAAAATTAAATGTGGATCCATTTTGGTCTGAAATAAGTCAATTAGGCCTCATTTTTCTTTCAGGCCTCATGAAGACCTAATTGCATTAGGTCTATCTTCTTAGCATCAAAACTTTATTCTGTTAGGCCTAGATGGAAATCACCAACACTTTTAAAATATTAAATCACTTATAATAAGACCTATACTAATTTCATACATTCTTAATTATACATGTGTCCTTCATTCATACCATAAAATCTACTTTAGGACAAACTACCCTATTAGGCCTGTGTACCTCAAAAGTGTGTATTATAAAAATGAAGCTCAAATACTCTTAGGATACTAAAATATAAAAAATTAAACATTTATATAGGTTATAAATGACTTTAGGATAATCAATATTTTTTTTATAAAATTTAATTCAAGAGATAAAGGCTGAATAACATCTCTTCAACTTACTCACTTCAAACCACCAATTTACCTCAAAGACTAGTCATGGTGACTTAGACCTAAAACACATATGTGGATAATTTTCATGACTCTTGATGCATATTAATGGTCATATATATATATATATATATATATATATATATACCATTATAGAATGAAAAATTCATATGTTCTAATGCCATATATTATTCTTTCAAACCAATTTCTTGATCCTATATCACACAGTCTTATGTGAACCAAATAGGTCATTTTGTGAAAAAAATTTCACCATATTCATTGACATAAAAAACATATTTCAAGAATAAAAATGACTTAAAATTCATAGATAAACTCTTCATGTACATTGTTTCATCAATCTAACATATTCAAACCTTCAAATCCATCTTTTCATCTCTACCTAGGTTTTTCACTATTTAATTCATTAGGTCTATATATGATTATCTAAATTGGATAACCAAATTATCAAAATTAAAGGATGGAAACCATAAAAAATACATAATGGAAATGTATTGTTAGTCTATATCTTATTTTCCCATTCATTTTATTTTCTTAACCAATGCAAATTTTGATATCTATAATAATGTTTTGATAAGTAACCCTGTATTTATGTGTTTTCTCTCTCATATGACTAACCACCACCACCTAGAGGTACTTGGGAGAGTCTAATACATGATACAATAGTTTTTATAGGCATTTTATACCATTATAGTCCATTTTGAATAATATATTTTTCATTGGATCCCTATTAGAATTTTAAGGAGGTTTAACACATGTTTTGGTGTTAACAATTATTCATAAAGGGCTATCCATTAAATCCAAAACCAATGCATAAAGATATTATCTAGGACCCTTCCACATATCTCATTAACAACTTAGGTTCCCATGTAGAGGTTACACATTCCAATGAACATCTAAAAGTGCTTATCAAGTCTTGAGACCTCATTTTATGAACTTAAGAAGGCCTAAAACACTAATTCATGTAATTTACTTCAAACCATAACCTAAAAATTTGTGAAAATTAATAAAAAAACTTATCTCACCTATTTACATATTGACATATGCATAATTTCCTTGAAATAGGATCTTCATACCTCATTAGACTAGGTAGTGTGTAAGAGATGCCTAAGTGTAGGCTTAGTTTGAAGGTCCTACCCTTGTAGGCTCACTCAAAAACTCTCATGAATTCTTAAATAATTTTCTCTCATGCTCAAATAGTGAAAAAATACCTTATGATTCATTTTAATGCACACACCTCTTCATGATATGACTAGGATCATGACTAGGCTTCCTATGCAAGTTTGACATCAAAGACCTATACCATCATGTAACTATAAGGCATTAGTTTCCTTAAAATTATATCTCTAGACTTCAAATTATCTCTTTCCTTTAAATTATCTTTCATGAAAAAACTCTCTCTTTATCCCTTACCACATTACACACTATTATATAGACTTAGGTTCCTTTGCTATCAACCTCATGCAAGATGTACCTTTGACATCAATGACAATACTCAACACTATCCCTCTTTGTCATTAATGGAAACCATTATAAAAAATTTCTCTTAAAAAGAAACTTATCCCTCATTAAAAACTTTCTCCCCCTTTGACATAAATGGCAAAGTGATGTATGCAACTTATTGGATAACACCTCTTACAACCATAATACTCAACATATAATAATATGAGTTTATGAGGCACTATACAAACATGTCCCCCTATCTCCATGCATAATTTCTCATCACTACTCACCTAAACTTGGAGATAATGAACCACCTAATTATCTCCCCCTAATTACTTAACTTCTTTAGCGATTGCTAGGAGTAGGAACTAAACCCAATATATGTCTTAGGTGTTCAAATGTTATCTTTGGAAGTGGCTTTATCAAATTATCTACAATCTAATCCTGTGTAGAAACATATTCAATTTTAACACTTTTTTCACTTACCTTCTCTCTTAATAAATGATACCTAATGGTAATGTGCTTATTCCTTGAGTGCATGATAGGATTATTTGAGATGCCTATAAAACTTGTTTTATCATAATAGATAGGAGTACGACTATCATACTCCACCTTGTAGTATTTTAATGTATATCTCATCCATAAGACCTAAGTGTGACATGAATTTGATAAAATTTACTCAAACTCAAAAGTGGATAATGAAATTGATGGTTGATTATTGGTTATCCTTGAAAATAGGCACCCATCTAAGAATAAAACACCTCCATTAGTACTCTTCCTATCATCTAGACTTACTACCCAATTTGCATCTGTATAGGCTATCAAATTGAACTCTTTGTTCCTTAAATACCACAACCCAAACTCCATAAGCCCATTAAGATACTTGAGTATCCTTTTTGATTTCTTAAAAATTATTTTCCTTTAGGTATACTTGAAATCTTCCCATTAAATATATTACTTCCATGATGTCAGTTTTAGAGGTAGTTGTGTATAGTAAACTTCTAGTCATTGACCTATATGATATATTATTGACACTTAGAGATTCACATTTGTTTCTAAACTTACATCCTATGATCATAGTTGTGCTAACTACCTTGAAATGTTTCATATCAAATTTATTCAACATCTGTCTTATGTATTTATGTTGTGAGATGAATATACCTCTTTCTACTTGATTGATTTGTATCCCAAGAAAGAATGATATCTCTCCTATTATGGGAATCTCAAAATACTTAATCACATCTATAAAGGCCTTAGTCATAATCTCATTATTTACCCCAAATATGATGTCATCCATATAAATAACTATTATTAATTGATGGTCATATTCTATATTTATATATAAATTACTATCTGCAACTCCTATTTTGAATTCTTGATCTAATAGATACTTGTCCAATATGTCATACCAAGATATAGGAGCTTGATTTAGACCATAAATATCTTTCTTAAATTTTAAAACATAGTCCTTGTGACTTGATAATGATAAAACTTTAGGTTATTCTATGTACACCTCCTCTTTAAAGTTATCATTCAAGAAAGAATATTTGACATCCATTTTGTCACCTTGAACCCTTTGAATCCTACATATGATAAAAACAATGTGATGGCCTCCAATATTTCTATTAGAGAAAAGGTATCCTAAAAGTCTACTTCTTTGACTTGTTTATACCCCTTGTATACCAATCTATCCTTATTCATAGATACTTCTCCATATTCATTCAACTTGCTCCTAAACACCCATTTTGTGTCAATGAAATTCTTGTATTTAGGCCTACGAACTAGTTCCCAAGTCTCATTATTTTATATTTAATCTAACTCAATCATATCACTTATCCAAAACTTATCTTTGCTTACTTATAAAATGTTATTATGTTCAATCTTAAATAATAGATCAACATTTTATTGATTTAGGTTACTTACTAGTCTTCTCCTTGTTTGCATACATGCATCCTTATTTCTAATGATTTGTGATTTAGGATGATCTCTTTGAATCTATCTTGAGCGGCCTTTTGAGTCTTAAGTTCCTTAAACTTCTTATTTTTCCTCATCAGTCTCTATTATTTCCTCTTCAATCTTGAAGTCCATATTCTTTGATGTATTCTTTGACTATGAGTGTGATTTCTTTGTCTCATCAATCTTCACATTTATGCTTTCTACTATCTTATGTAACCTCTTGTTATAGCATCTATAGGTTAAGATCATTAATGAATATCACAAAAATATAATTTCATCAAACCTAGAATCAAACTTACCTAAGTCTTCCTCATCTCTTTTGATGAAACATTTTCTCCCAAATACTCTAAAGTGTACCACATTAGCAAGTCTATCTTTCCAAAGTTCATAAGGATTGTTATTACCATTAGCCCTTATCTATCCTATATTAAAAGTGTAGACTATAGTGATTATTTCCTATCTCCAATATCTATTAGATAATATAGACTCATTTAGCATAGTTCTTTCCATCTCTTGAACTATCCTATTCATTATTTCCATTTCCCCATTTTGTTGAGGTGTCCTAGACGTTGATAATTATCTCCTTATCCCATAGAACTCATAGAAGTAATCAAAATAATTATGAAAAAACTCGCATCCTATATCAAATCTTAGGCACTTGATCTTCTCATTCTCCATAAGTGCCTTGAATTCCTTAAACTTATCAAAAGCTTCTGAATTTCATTTCAGGAATGCTACCCAAGTCATTCTTGTGTAGTCATATATGAGTAATACGAAGTAGTTATCTCCTTAAATACTATGAATTATTTTAAGCGCATATATATTAGTGTGTATTAACTCTGAAGGTATTTTATTATATTACTCCTTATACTTGAACCTTACTCTAATTACTTACCATGTTGACATGCCTTACAAAGTATGTTTGTAGGTTTAATTATTTTCGGATTTTTTTAAAATAATTTTTGGATCTTATCTTGACCATATTGTCAAAGTTTAGGTGGCATAACCTTTTGTATCATAGATAAATCTCATCCATTTTTCTCACAAATAATCTCTCCTTCTTGATCTCATTCAAGACATATAGATTATTTCCAGTCCTCTTAGCATTGGTAATTAGCCTTCCTAATTTGGTTCTCCTTATATCACACCATCTATCATCAAAGGTTAGTGTGTATCCTTGGTTATACATTTGACTTACAATAATTATTTTATGTTTCATACCTTCCACATACAACACATTATATGGATTATTCTTCCCATTGTCCAGAATCAAGATACCTTTTCTAATTATATTGGTAGCTATGTTATCTTTAAATCTCACTATTTTTATAGCATTTTTCTTTAATGAAATGAAATTGATCTTTTACCCTATCATGTGTCTTGAAGTATATATATATATATATATATATATATATATATATAGACACACACACACATGCACACACACACATATGCACGCACACACACACACACATGCATGCACACACACACATGTACGTGCACGCACACACACACACACAATTTCATGCCTTCATCATGAATTTGAAATGAAGTCTAAGGTATCATATATTATTCATCTTTAGTCTTCTTATCCTCCTTTACTTTTTCCACATGGTCTAACTTCTTGATCCACTTATCAATGGTATGATTATATATCATTTTTTCTAGATTGATCTTCCTTATATGCCTCATCTTGTAGTCCCTTACAATATGTCCTCTTTGATCATAATTATAACATAGTATTATAATTATACTATTTTAATGTACATTCACCCTATTCTTCTATAAGGAATTTATTCATGCATATTGTTTACAAACTATATCTCTATGTCCATATTGATTATATTATAAATAATAATCATTGAATGAATTTACATACTTCGTTTGTTTGATTTTGAATGATACACTTCTACATTTTTTTATCTAGAATGAACCAAGTTATTCTTGAATTATTGATGGTCAACTTGAGTCTCAAATTTGAGAGCTTCTACATGGGTCTTTACTTTGTCAGTATTGTCTCCCTATTTTCCTTTCAGTCTTATTTGAATCCAAGAACTATATTTTCATGTGGAGACCTTTGACTATTCATAATATCACCCAAGGACTTCAATACTCTACACAAATTTCTGATGTGTCTTCAACTTGACTATTGCCTAATATAATTATTCCTTTATGGACTCCATTTTTATTCCAACATGATGTATAATTCCTTTTTGGTCTTAAAACTTATAGTGATAATTTCAATCTAAGTTTCCAACTATTTTATGATCTCTTAATGTTTATTGGTGTTTTTCCATTGTTTATTTTAAAAGAGACTGATTTGATACTCATAACTCTTAACCAATGATCTTAGTTTCTTATTCTTCCTTATTTTGGACTTTAACTCCTCTAGAACACTTACTAATTCTACCTCAAGGTTCATTTCAACCTCTTCTTCATATAATTAATCATCATCCATAAGGATTTTCCATTTTTATCGATCCTCATTATTTTTTTATATATTTATGAATAAGATTTAATTTCTATCATGGTCATTACTATCATCATCAATATAATATTTACTAGTATAATTTACATTAGATGAACTACTATCTTCTTTGTTATAGAAACTTATCATATTATTAAATGACCCTTTCTTGCTTTCATACTTATAAAAACCCTTTTTGTTCTTATCAAGATTATATACCTTCTTATCATCACAATGATGTTGATGATGTTCTACATCATGCTCAGTATTATCATTATTAGGACATTTAGATGAAAAGTGACCAATCTTATCATAGTTACAAAATTTTAAATCCAACTTGCCATTATACTTACCTTATCCTTTACTTAGTTCTATGACAAACATGGATTTTATCTTGTCATCATCATTATTTTTATCATCTTTAGCTTTCTTACCTTGTGACTTTTTATCAGCTTTGAATGATTACTCCTTCTTGAAAGGTCTCCCATCACTTCATCTCATTTCATAGGTAGTCAAGATGCCATGAATCTCATCCATATGTAGTATGTTAAGATCTTTGATCTCCTCCATAGCATAAACCTTTGATTCAAACATAGATGTCAAATATATAAATACATTTTTTAGAACTATTAATTCTTATAACTTTTCTCTTAGGCCTCTAATGAAATTTACCACTTCATCTACTCTTAATAGATATGATGCAATGTTTCCATCCTCCTTCATACTCAAACTTTCAAACTACCTTGAGTGGGTCTGAAAATTTACCCACTTGACTTTGGTGTCTCATTCATAGATGGTATATAAATTTTACCAAATACTTTTGGTTGTATCACAATTCATGACATTTACAAATTTTTCTTCTAAAAGGCTACACATGATGGCATTCATTGCCTTATTGTTGTTCTCACTTACCATCTTTCCTATTGCATCAGTTGGTGGTGTAGAAGGTGGAGTGAATCCATTAATAATAGATTTACATATGCCATAGCCTAAGGATA
The DNA here is from genome assembly GCA_037957365.1 of Torreya grandis. Classification (NCBI taxonomy): domain Eukaryota; kingdom Viridiplantae; phylum Streptophyta; class Pinopsida; order Cupressales; family Taxaceae; genus Torreya; species Torreya grandis. Next base: position 716,381 of record JARHVA010004136.1, read on the forward strand.
TTACATAATTATTCATTATTATTCTCCAAAATTCATAGTTATTACCACTAGGAGAGGATCCTTATTGGTTGAGAAACCTCCTTATACTTGATGACTAGACATGTTTGTGCTTCAAAGATCTCTTTTAAGATGTTTGGCCTAATTCAAAGGATAAATATTTGATACCAATTTTTGGAATTACAATAAATGAGAGGGGGTGAATCAATGTTAAAATTTTTCATTCACATGTACTTTAACATTAATTGAACCATCCAAGTAATATAAAGATATATCAATGCATAAAGAGTCATTCACATGAGCATAACATAAGAATACAAACATATTAGTGAGAAACCCTCAAGGGGAAGAAAAAATAATGCGATATATATAAATGTAATATATTCATACAAAACAATATATCAAATTATATTGATCACTGATTCAACTTGGATCACCAACCCCAATGAAGTTGAGGACCTACTTGACTAGGCTTTAACAAACACCTAGTTATAGTGAATTACCAACTCCCTAAGTGAATCAACACCAAGTCAATAACATTATGAATTTTTATCACCACACATATTAAATAATATTATGGTCTCATTTACATACCTCTTTTTCCTCTACTAAGCAAGATTATATTCGCTTCCATTGCATACCACTGAATAGGCCTAAACTACGTTGTATATATATTATACTCATGGTTACACACCACTTGGTCATCCATACACATTAAAAATCTTTTTTAAACCATATAATAGGTCCTATAACACTTTATGAGCATTATTAAAATGAAATATGGACCCCTTTTAGTCTGTAATAACTCAATTAGGCCTAATTTCTCTTTTAGGCCTCATGAAGACCTAATTGCATTAGGTCTATCTTCTTATCATCAAAGATTTATTATATTAGGATAAAATGGCCTTATTAAATAAATAAAAACCATTAAACCACTTATCATAATAAATATACTAAACTCCTCGATGCTTAATTATACTTGTGTCTTTCAATCGTACCATAAAAGCTCCTTTAGGACTAACTACCTTATTAGGCTTGTATACCTCAAATGTTTGTCTTCCAAAAATAAGCTCAAATACTCTTATGATATTTAAAAATTAAAAATTAAAAATAAATATAGTTTATCCATTACCATAGGGTCAAAACCAAATGTTTGGAACACTTTCACAAAGGAGATAAAGGCTGAAGAACATCTATGCAACTTCCTCACTCAGAACTACCAATTTACCTCAAAGACCAGTGATGGTGACTTAGACCTCTAACACCTATGCAAACACTTTTCATGAATAATAATTCATGTATATGGAAATATGAGAACTATATATCAATATTATATTAAAAATTCATATGGTATAATCCCGTATATTGGACTTGTGGACCAATTTCTTAACCCTATATCACACAGTCTTTTCTGAACTAGATAGGTCATTTTGTGAGAAAACTTTCACCATATTCACTAAACTCCAAAATTATTTAAATAATATAAATAAATTAAAATTCATAAATAAAATCTTAATGTACTTTTTTTAATCAATATTACATTCTCATACCTTCAAATCCATCTTCTCATGTTTACCTGGGTTTTTCATTATTCACACCATTAGGTCTATCTATGACTAGATAACTTAGATGACCAACTTAGTACACTTTAAGGTTATAAACTATCAATAAACCATAATGTAAATGTGTTATGAGTCTATATTTTATTCTCCCATTCATTTTATTTTCTTGACTAATGCAACTTTTAAGATCTACATCAACTTATTGATAAATAAGCCTATATATATATATATATATATATATATGTATTTTCTCTCTCATATGACTAGCCACCACTAATTCGAGGTATCTAAGAGTTTTATGGTCATTTAAGGCCATTATGGTATATTTTGAACAAGATATTTCACATCAGGTCCTTATTAGGTTTCAAGGGAGGTTTAACATAGGTTTTGGTGTTAATGATTATTTATAATGGACTAACCCTTAAATATAAAACCAATACCTATATATCTTAGATATGAACCATACCCATGTATCCTTAATATATCAACTTCCCATGTAGATGTTACACATGCCAATGAACATATGAAAGTTTTTATCATGTTTTGAGACCTCATTATGTGAACTTGAGAAGGCCTAAAACACTTATTCATGAAATTTAATTCAAAACATGACCTCAATGTTTATTAACATTCCTAAAAAAATAATCTCACACCTTTAAATTATCACATATGCATACTTACTTGAAATCTAATATTCATACCTCATTAAGCTAGGTATGGTTTAAGATAGGTCTAGGTGTAGGCTTAGTCTGAAGGTCCTAGCCTTGTAGGATCACTCTAAAACTATCATTAATGATTTAATGTTTTTCTCTCATGCTCAAATAGTGAAAAACTAGCTTATCATGCCTACATTCATTCATTTTCATGCACATACCTCTTCATGTCATGAGTAGGCTTCATGTGCAACTTTGACATCATAGACCTGTACCATTATGCAACATAAGACATTAGTTACCTCCAAATTATCTATATAGCCTTAAAATTCTCGCTTTCCTTCTACACACTAAAAAATAGACTCAATCACCTTTGGCATCAACCTCATGCAAGATTCACCTTTGACATCAATTACAATACTCAATAATCACCTTGAGGACCATTAAGGAAAAGTGAAAAACTAGTTGGAACCATTGGTTTATAGAGAACATCACACAAAGTGGTCAATTTGACCTAAACTTGTTCTAGCGGCATATATATTATAGGATAACTCTTGATAGACCATATTCAATTGATCATAAATGTGTAGAAAATTTGCATGGTTAATTGAGGAGATAAGAGTAGTTGAGGAGGTTCATGAACTCTAAGTTTGTAGAATTCGTTTAAGGATTGGATCTCTAGGTTTTATGAACAATCCTTAACAATCTAAACCTCATAAAACCCTTTAAAAACCATATCTTAGATTTGATGGATAAAATATGGAGAGTAATTCATTCAATATGGGTAAAACACAAATGAAAGTTCCTTAAACATGTCTATAACTGTCCCAGGTCATTTGACATCTAATTTTTTTTTAATATCATCTGTATGAATAGGGATAATTCTTTGTTTCTTGTAAGATTTGAATTGTTTGATAGGTAAAAAAAGGTAATGGGAAAGTAAATATAATTATGTGAGGTCATTAGGGACTTGTTCTAATTCCTATAATTCATTTCTCTCCTTTTATGAACATGAAAAGTCTTCCACTATCTCATTCATAATAAGAAGTCTAAATAGATAGTGAGAAGATAATATGACTACCAAGTGATGGAAGTGAGAAGTGTTATATGATTTTAATTGAGGTATATCTAATATAATATATGAAAAATTAGATTCATTTTAATTTCCCAACACCTCTTCAATGCATTTATCTTATACTCTACAAGCCACTTCAATGACAAGTGTGAGGACAGACCTATGAGACTATTAATGAATGTCTATGGGAAATGAGTGATAAGTGACAAAGAATAATTCATAATTTAGGGATGAGGATGAGATTAAATTAAATATTTTATACCTTATCATTATATAGCATATGTGGTAATTCTCCCTATGGAAAGTTTAGACACTCAATTGCACTCCTCACCATCATGAAGGTAGTTTCAAAGCAAGACAATGAAGGGTCTATGCCAACTTGAGGAAGATGTTATATTTGAGATTTAAAAATGTTTATCATGGACTAATTACTTATTTTATACTTCATTTCATGGTATTTTAATATTTTTTTAAAGTTTGACACATATTCTTGTGACCCTTCATCTTCACTTCTTATCTCTCTTCTTCTATGTCTATATATTCAAGCCTTTTTGGATTTTTAATGGATCCATGATTAGTATGGAAAATACTTACTAGTTTTAACAACCCACTTTAATTTTAATAATTTTTTATATGTTTATTTAATTATTTTTAATCTATTAATTAAATGTGCTAAGTGGTTTGTGTGTTAACAAGTCATGAAAATTCTCTCCTTGTTTCCATATCTACTCTTTCATGTTTATGTTAATGAGATCTCTTATAAAAGGTTACATAAAGTGTATTTTTATTTAAGTGTGAGATTTAATATTAGTGTCTTATATTATACATTATTTTCACAACCTCTAGATAGGCATAGAAATCTACCTCTATAAGAAATACTAATACTAGAAGGATAGGATTGAATTCAGTTTGAGTAATCTTCTTCATTAAGTACATATGTACGTGTGTTTTATGGATTTTTATTGGTTTATCCCATCATTATCATAGGTTTATTCTATGTATCATTCCATTTTCACCCCCAATAGTGATTATCTTATTGTAGTTGTGAGCCTAAGAAACAAATCTAGTGAGCTAGCCCTTTCAAACCTAGAGATATATATCTTGTAGTGGGTTATTTATGAAGGGATATAGTTCCATGTTGTCATAAAATTGAGAATGTATAATTCAATTATATGAGATGAAATTTTACGATATAATATATACCATGATGGATTTATCCAAATAAGTATAAATCTTTCTAGACAAACCTCTCAATATCAATAAACAAATAACAATCCAATAGGAAACCAAGCTACTTGAAATGATTTAGAAACATAAAGTATATTTTTATGGGATTATCATGATATGATATGAATCCAATTTAAATTATTCACCCTTCACATCTATATCAAAGAATAATGTAAACCCATTCACCAATCTCAATGTAGAATGAACCCTATAGTCAAAGATAGTTAAAACTAAATTGTAGAAAATTTTAGATAAAGGCTTCATTTAACCTATCTATGATAGTCATTGAGTGTCATCCCTAGTGATTGTACCAAATACAAAATGAAAGTGATATATTTAAATATATTTAGTGAACTAAGTACATCCATAAGGAAAGGCCATTTTACCCTTCCATTTATCGATCAAGTGCTTGATACATTAATGGGGTAGAAGTAATTTTCCCTCCTTGATGGATATAATAGATATAATAAACTAAATATAACACTTTAGGATATATATAAAACTACTTTCACTTATCCATAGGGTACTTATGCATATGAAATATTACAATTTTGTTTATTTAATTGTCTAACCACTTTTCAAAGGGTTGTTCTAAGCATCTTTTCTGACCTCTCCCATGCATGTGTATAGATATATATGGTTGAATTTATAGGATATGGTCATACATATGAATAAGATATCATTAGCCTTGATAAAGTCCTTAAATGATCTCAAGATCACTAGTTATCCTTAAGCCATGAAAATTGATACATGTTAATGACTAAGGGAATTATTTTGGGACACCACATTTCACCTAAAGGCATCAAAGTTGACCCTACTAAGATAAACATAATAAATGACATACCCAAACCACATAATAAAAGAGATCTCATAAGTGTTAAAGGATATTTTGGCTATTATAGATGATTTATCAAGAAATTTAGCCATAAGGAAGCACCGTTGAATGTTTTAATTTCCAAAGATATTGATTTTGTTTGGACTAATGAGTGTCAAGTATCCTCTTAAGAACTCAAAAATTTACTAATAATAAATCCCATTATTATAGGTCACGATTAGATAAAGCCTTTCAACATCCATATGGATGCATTAGACAATAAATTAGGAGTTATTTTTAGGTATAATGAAGAATCTCTAAGATATGCCATCTACTTAATTAGTAAGAATATCCAAGGGGATGAACTCAACTACCTATTTAAAGATAAATAATTTATTTTTGTAGTTTATGCCATCAACAAATTTAGACACTAAATTATTATATATCAAGTCTTCATTTGCATTGATCATGTAATAATTAGGTATTTAATGAACAAGCCTATAGTAATAGTCATAATAAATAGATGGTTGCTTTTTATGCATGAATTTAACATCACCATTATGGAAAAACTAGGCAAATATAATGTATTTGTATAATTTATCTTGATTACAATATAATGATAATATCTTTGGTGTTGATTATTCTTTTCCAGATGAACATATTTTTATAATGACTACTAAAACTTCTTGGATTGTAGATATTTCTAACTATTCAACTATAAGATCTCTCACATAGTATTTTTTACCAAGTGAAATGTGGAACTTGATCCTGAAAATTATACATTACTCATGGATATTAGGATATATCTTTGTTACTATTTAATAATTAGTTATGAGGAGATGTGTTTGAGAGGATGAGGGCTTTGACATAATCAAAGTTTACCATGATGAACCTTTTGGAGGTCATTTTGCTGCCAGAAGAACTATTGTAAAGATCCTCAATTTTAGATACTATTGGCCTACACTACACAAGGAATCCATCATATATACTCTTAGGTGTTATCCATTCCAATGTATGAGGAAACCCACATGTTAAGATGAGATGCCATCACAACCTCAACTAGTTATAGAGACTTTAATAAGTGGGTACTTAATTATATGGACCCCATAGATCCTAAACATATTAACAAGGAGTACATCTTCATCTGTACTAATTATTTTAGAAAAGGGATGAGGAAAAATCCTTAAACCATGATTGAGATTAAAAGGTGTTATAATTTGTATATGAGTAAATCTTCACTCGTTATGGGGTGCCAATAAAAACTATCACATATAAAGGACAACAATTTATATTAAATCTCATAGTTGCTTTGGTCAAAGAGTATGAAATCATCAATAATAATTCCACTCTCTACCACCCTCAATCTATGGAAAGGTGGAATTTAAAAATATTCTCACTAATATAGTCTATGTCTATAGGAAATATTATGCAACTCATCCTCATGAGGCAGCATGGGCTTATAGGATTATATGGAAGACCGCAACTGGATTCACCCCTTATGAGTTGGTCTAGGGTAAGAATCATTTTTTTCCAATTGAATTTGAACATAAGACATGATGAAAAACACTTCAATTAGGGATATACTTATCATAGGATCAATAATATATAATCCTATAGTTAAATGATCTAGATGAAATTTGAAAGGATGAATTTCATCATACTAAAGTTATGCAGTAAAAATGGATTGAATGGCATGACAAACACATCAAGATTTGATCATTTTATCTAGGGGATTAGGATTTACTCTTTGATTCAAAATAAAAATATAATAAGGGTAAGATCTAAACTAGATGTCTTGGGCTATTCTGAATAGATAATTTTTTTTATAATAGAGAGATTAAATTATATACTATTGACCCAATTCACTTCCATCTACTAATTAATGGCCATTGACTTGAATTGTAAAATAAGACTTTTCATAAGAAAAATTTCACTCACTAGATTTTTTATGAACATCATTTATCTATTTCTTATCATAAGGATGCCATTGTTCTTGTAGTAGAAGGGTATTTATTTGAATACTTGTTTACCACCTACTATGAATAAAATAGGTTCATGTAGCTAGCACCATCATGAAATATGGTGAAATACAAGATGAATACAATTATTATTGGTCATATATTCCTAGTTGATTGATGTGAAATAGAAAATATAAATAATATAAATAAATAAATAAATCAACAATGAAAACCTTTGGGCATTGTTGGCAGTTATTAGTTAGAAAACTAGTTTTTCTAGCTGGCTAACATCCATATAAAATAATCTGAGTAAAAATGAGCCTGTTGACTCTCAATAATGATGATGATGATGATGATGATGATGATAAATAAGAGAATCAGAAAAAAAGACTTCAAAGTAATAAAAATGTACTTTTTTCCTCACAATCCTTACAAAGTTATTTTAAATGATACAAGATTAATTATTGATACTACAATCTTTATATATATATATATATATATATATATATATATATATATATATATATATATATATATGTATATGTATAGGATCATTTGATATTGTTGTATCATAAAAATCAATGTTCTTTATCATACCTTGGCCTCCTAACAACTTATTAAGAATGTTTCAAGGTCCATTTCTTGCATCTGACACAACATTGATAGGAAGGATTTGTGTAATGATCACACAACATGTTACAAAATTCTCACTTAAGGTAATGATGATTTGTGTAATTATTATCAATTCTTGTAGGACTATATGCCTATTTATCCTAGTAGTTGGTAAAAACATAAGTTAATTTTTGTGTCACTCCATGTACCTTTTATATTTACACTCCTTGGTAGTTCTATCATTATTATTATAGGTCTTATACACTCTATTGGAGCATATAAATACATCATCCCTCTTCTCCAACCATGTGAAGCCTCCTTCAAATGGTCACCATTATCCTCCACAGTCATGCATTATCTATAACAATTACCACTTCAACCATCCATGTCATCCTCAGTTGCCACATCCTCATTATATGGTGGCATAATGACATAATTTATGATCCTTATTACAAACTGAACATATTCATATAATATATAATCATGATGACTAAGGTAATCATGTTATTTTTTTCAAAGCCTTTATTTTAATTATTAATTTTATATAGTAATTATGCTATCATTACATTATAATTGATTACTTATTTCTATAACAACCCCCATATCAATCCTTTTTAACTATCTTTTCCATAAAACATCATCAAATCATTTCCATCACCAAATCTCCCATCCCCATTCATCCCATCCAATTTATCACACATGACATAATATTATATCATTTGAGGATGAGTGATCTGATAGTTGGGGGGTAATTTCCATAATGGTGAATCCAATATCACACAAACCACCTCAAGATATGGGATGCTAATATTTAATGACTAAAAAGGAAATAATTAATATTAACAGTCCTAAAACCCTACACTATCCTTTTTTCTTACCCAAGTCCAATAACTACATTGAATTTTCCATTTGAAAAAATCCTAATTTAGTATCTCACTTTTAAGAACTTAGTAATCATGGTGGAGACTATATTCGACATTAACTGATAATCCTTACACCTTTGCTAGACCAACTAGATGTCATGGAAAACTTTTAAAATGTAGGGTGGCTGGCATATTTTTAAAAATTAACTAGGTATAATAGAGTATAGTTGAGTAATTATCTAGTTTACTAGATAATTATTTTGATACTATAAAATGTCTACAAATTAATTTAATAGAGAAACTCATCAGTAGGGTAAATATGTTACCCTATGATGGAGATTTATGGAACATGAAATTTGACATAGTGACAAAAAGGCAAACACTTTGCTAAGGAAGTGAACACTTAACATCCTCCAAGCAAGGGACTAGCCGGCTATCATTACCCTAGGTATAGGTTAGAACAACTATTTTCATTATAAGGTATTTTACCTATGAAGAATATATATTCTATGCTATATATAACCCACTTCAAATACTTGAATCATTTGAGGCATGTAATTAGGATAAATGTGCATAATTTTATATTTAACATGTTAATAAGAATGGTTGTAGAATACCAAACGTGTAATACAAAACTGGTTACCCACCACTATCTAATTTAACTAATAGTCCAAGATTGCCTCTATAGAATAAACCAAACCTAAGTTGGGAATATTTTTTTAAATTTCCTACAATAGTATAACATGAATAAGAAGAGGGTAAATAGGATATACATGAAGAAATGGAAGAAGAAGCAAGGGATTAAGAGGAAGGAGAAGAAGAGTTTGAGGAGGAATCATAAGAAGAGTTTTAGGAAGAATTAGAGGTTGAAGAAGAAGAGATGGAAGATATAATTTCATAAGTAGATATGGATATACCCATTAGACAAGAAGTTATAGTTACATAAGGACCTACAATCACACAATAACTTGTAAGCACATAGGAACATATAGTATAATATTTAAAGGGTAAGGACACTAAGAGGAAAAAAATAAAATTGATCCTTTAATACCATTCATTATATGAGATAGGGGAGAAGGTTTCCCCAAAACATAGACATATTAATAAGGCCAAGAAAACACAAGTCTGTTAAAGGAAATATCATAGGTTGAGATGAAAATGAAAGGAAAATATAACAACCAAAACCCCCATTGTAATTCAAATTAGTGAAGTATATTTTGATGAGGAAAATTAATAAAATAATATCCCATTATCTATAAATGAATAACCTTCTACCTCATACATATCATAAGATACATATACAAATGATGGGGAACACTCAATTGAGGAAGAAAGACATTCAAATGATGAAAAAGAATAGCAAAAATAAAATAGTAAGGAAGATATTGGATTGAAAAAAGATAAACAAAATGAAGTTATGCATGAAAAAATTGAGGATATAGCACAAAAATAAATTGTAGCATGCTTGCATCAAGAATTTCCAACTGTAGATCTAACATTACAAAAAATTGAGCTATTGAGGAAGAAAATGAAAGAGTAGGAAAGCCATGGCATAGATACATTACCAATAGTAACATCAAAACTATAAGACCCATTTTCCACAACTAAAGTATAACCTGCATCACATAATTAGTCATCACCAATGGTCCATGAATAATTCTAAGCCAAAGTGTTTACCTCCACTTTCATTCAAATAGAAAGGTATAGTGTACCATTCACTTTTTTCACTAGCATGATCCAATATATAAAAGAATGGATTGGATTATTTAAATAATTGAGAAAATAAAATAATAAAATAATAAATAAAACTCAAGTTGATGAGGAAAAAAATGATGAAATTGAAATATAAGATAGAAGAAATGGCTAAATTGATAGAACAACTTATCAATTATAGGCCTCCTACTAGAGTATACTCTATATATCTAGAGGAGAAATGGATTAAATTTACACTTACGAAACTCTATTGTGATTTTCCATGTCAATTATTAGATTCTATATATTTCTTTGATACGTACAAGAATAGTCCAACTAGGGCACAAAACTAGTTAAGTTTTATAGTCATAACTATGTTTTGCCTCATGACTTGGATTGGAACCCCAATTTGTATGTAGGGGACATTTTATTAAAATTAATTTATTCCTATATGAACAATGAATGTAAAATAATCAAATAAATGGTGGATAATAATAATAAACAAAAATAAACTACATTTATGATCAAAAGAGAATCTAGAATTCTTGAGGACATCATTCAAGATTGGGTTCACTTGATAAACAAAATAGAAATCTCTTCTTGGTTTATAGAATAGTAGTTAGAAGCACTAAAATTTTACTTGGAGATATGATCTTCTGTAGTGGTAGAAACATGTAAATCTTGCATAGTCAAGTGGGAAGAACTTAGTACAAAATTAAATAAAAGGGATCCATACTCACCTTTTAATCTGAAAATAGTTTTTGACAGGTTCAACACATATATCAAAATTTCTAGGAAGAAAGGGCCAAATATGTTATCCATTATGTTCCAACCTCCCCCATTATAGTATCTTATAACATATTGGGAAGGTAATCATTAATTATATTAGAACAAGGAAAACAAGAGATGGAAAAGTATGAGGAAAATTAGAGATTTTATGGTGAAAGGTCTAGTGGTTCTTGGAAACCATTAGACTTAAGATTTATATGTGTAGTAGAGAAAAAAAAGATAGTTTCTAGATGATGAGAAACATATAAAGCTAGGGGGTGTGATGAGCCTTATAAATTTCATCTTTTGAACATCTTTTTCTTACCCACAACCTCTCCTAATATGTGTTTTTTGAGATTATCCCTTGTGCATTCCTACTCGAAACAAGTATAATAAATGATAGATATATATATATTACTATATTTTATAGAGAAATGAAATTTTGATTTTTTATTAAATTAAATAAGATTATATTTTTCTATGTGATTATTTATTATAATATTTGTTTGAGAAATTTCAAAGGCAAAATATGAATATTCCTTGAGCAACATTGGTCAACACATCCTATAGCTATAGGATCTTGTTCAACACATATTACAACTGAAGGATCCTATGGAAACATATCCTATCACCAATGAGAAGACACAAAAACAACATGGAGATTATATAACTACCTACTCAATATAACACAACTATTAATGACTTGTAGAAATATCATGGATTCTAAAAGATGAATAAAGTTAAACTTGCCTAGGTTTCCCACTATCTGCCATCTCTTGGAGGTTATAACAATAAGCTTTGACTTCAAGACTGATCATGTTAGGATATATGTAACCAAATTTTGTTATAAATACCTTAATATAATTAATGAGTTCCATTGGGTAGAGTTTGAACCTTAAGAACCAATTTTTATTCCTATAGTCGAATGATCACATTATAACTATGTTTTATTTATAATCCTAATTAGGCCATAAATGTAAACTTCCATCTTTGGTATAGATACAATAGGGAAGAGAATTGGAGTTTAATGAGGAAGTTTTTTTATTAAGATTATGTAAAGCATATCAATCAATCTAGAAAGAGTTATTATAATTTGTTGTAGCAATCTTTAATTTCTACATGATATAACAAAGATAACATTATGACTTAATCATGTTTTCTATTAAGAGGAAGATTGAATCTCATGGCTAAGAAAGGTAGTGCCCCTCATCAAGACTTATAGTATATATAACTTGTTAGTATAATTATGTAAATTTTTTTATATAGTTATGTGTTAAGATTTCATGTGTGTGAGAGTAAGTACTTTTAATTTGTGCGATTTAAAATAGTCTTAGGGAAGCTTCTAGTTTAATTGTTTCATTTAGTTAGTTTATTTTATACAAATTTTATCCTTTTAGAATCACCTTTATTTTATGCAATTATTTTTCATAAGTATGTAAAGATTTCAATTAGAATATTTAGTGTGCATATATATTGAAGTCATCATCTCAAGCTCACACTATTTGGTTGAAAATTAAAGAAATTGTTGCTTTAGGTTACTAGTAGTTTCTCCATCCCATGTGGCTTAGGTTTCATGCATCACATCAGTTAAACTAGTGGATAAAAATACTAATTGTCAACATATTCCCTAATAACCCACCTTCCAAGATCTTTTGCCTAATCCTTCAGTACTTTCCTATGGGTTTTATGAGCTAGTCACTAGGAGAAAACTTCTTCACTCTACTCAGTGTCTATTCCACTGATCTAATAATAGCATTAAATGACCATCCTAACTATGAAGAATATTTTATTATACTTATTGAGGGACAATACAAAGTCATCCAAGTATAAATTACAAATTATAACATTGCAAAATAATTCATTTCATGGGAAAAACACATGAGTGAATATAATTAGGTGAATCCTTGCTTGATGCATAGAAAAAAAATAATCAACAAAGGTGGTATATTCTTCATCAAGGCTATCTTATGATTTGAATGGTTTAACATTAGCCACTTAATTATTAATTATATTTTAATGCTTGAACATATTTGATGTAGATCTTTAGATAAACCTGGTGTTATAAAAAGTGTATTTGATCCCATTTGAAAACATATAATATGTCATAGATTTGAAGTATTTAGATTTGTGAACACCTTTTTCTATACACACAACCATGTAGTTATTAATATCAGATAGGTTATTTTATTTCAAATGGATTTATAAAAAAATGGAAACTTGGAGAAATAGGAAATTCACTCATCTATGTTCTTTTAAATATTTTAATACTTTTCTATTCATGTGGATTTAGTGATAATTTGACCACTAAATTGATTTAAAATCCTAGTTTTCTATTAAAATTTTATTCAATTTTATTTTTTCATGGGATAGTTGAAATATGTTAGTAGTCTATGTGCCTTCCATTCACCTATATCTTAGGTTTTATTTGGGTTTAGTCATTCTATTATTAGCCATGTAGAAATGCCATTTTTTAAAAATTTTGGTTAGCTCATCGAGCTCACACTCCTTGATATAAGTGTTGTGCTATAAAAACCCATGAAGTGCATGACTAATGGAATGATTCCACATGGAAAATAGTTATTGTATCAGTATGTTTTACTATAAATGTAGGCATAAAATTAATTACAGGGTAGGAGAGTGATATAGTGGCACTTATCTTATATTTAATGTATCATAGTATCATAGTGATTCATAATTAGTATGGTCTCTTAGGTAAAATCTATGGTATGAGAGTGAAATAATATACCTTTTTTCATATTCCAATTAGATCTCAATCTCATAATGTATAATAGTGTAGGATTTCATGCAAGTGTGAGGTTGAAAATATTCAAGAGAAATAAAAAGTGACATGCATCGTTCAATAAGATTGAGACTATTTAAAATGTTAAAAATTGGTGTGTGTGAGAGTGATGTATTTTAGAAGAAACACATGCCCTAAAATATAAACAATTAAATTTATCAACTAGACAAAGAAGTAAAATAAGCCAAGTAAAGTGTTGAAAAAAGTGCAAAAAAAGTTGAAGTCAAATTTATTATTTTCACCAATATTAGTCATATAATATTAAGACCTAATAATTTTCATTATAATGTAAATGGGATATTATTTTTTTAAATGCTCTGGAATATTCAACATAGTCTGAATTTTTAGTTTAAAACTTAATTTTAAATTTACTTGTTAGTCATTAATTTTGAACCACATTCAAGAGATTATAAGAAATTATTTGAATTAAAAGACCAAAATAAGACTCAATTATAATAAACAATAAATTTGAAAAACTAATTTAGGTCATAAAGGGTACCAACTTATAAAATTAATGGGGCATGTTAGCCACTAAAAATGGATGCTATGCATGAAAAAAAATATTCAGGTTTTTAGAACCAAGAATTTTTAGTTTTGTAATCAGGGCAACTAAAAATAGATCATGAAATAAAATTTAATACTACAAGAAAAATAGATTATTTAAATTAGTCTCAACATTAACATACTAAATTTTATTACATCAAATAGGCCAACCTACATGAAAACATGATTCATATTCCTTTATCTTAGAGGATTATGATATAACATGTGATTAATTTCCATAATTCAAACTATTAAATGTGTGTTATTTGTACACTTGATGATGGGGAAGCTTACACATTTTTATGCTACTAGTAAATAATATGTATCCCTAATATAAATACATTTTGGTCCACTATATGCCTTACTCCATTACTATTTAGACTTATATATCCCAAATGAAGGTTACACAAATCACCCTTTTTAGGAGGAAACTTTTGATTTTGTTGAGGAAGTTAGATCCTCATTGAAATTTTATTTATTTTGTGAGGCTTGTGAACAAGGATATCCATAATATTATATTATTTTTATAAAACTTCTCATCATGAATTATTTATATTCTAATGTTTTACGTACCTCAAAGTTATTATATACTTTAATTTGTTGAATTTCAATGTTGATGTTTATTTAATAAGGAAATCATTCTTCAATTACACATTATTCCTTTAAATAATTACACTATTTGATCTTAAAATATGAAATAATCCATCATGTCATTCTTGTGCTAGAGAAAAAAAGTGATATTAAATATTTTTAAATCTTTTATAGTGTATTCAATGATTATTCTCAAATCTATCAAGCAACGTAAGGCCCAAAAATAAATTATAAGGAACAAATACATAGCCAAATTAAAATTATGCAAGGAGAAAAATTAATTTAATACTAATACCAATCATCCCAAGGGTTACTTATTTAAATATTAGTGGACAAAAAAATTAAAATGAAAAAATGACTAAATTTAGCAAGAAAGACAGCCAAGTAAAATAAAGAAAGAAAAGAAACAAGGTAAAATAAACACACACAAAATAAACTATAATTCAAATATATATGCCTAGAATACTCTTAAGATAAAACTCACTGTCATTGCATGATGGTTTGGGATTGCACAACTGAGAATTAACACTTAAATAACTATTTATTCACATGTATAGAGATATTTTCCTTGAAATTAAATTAACCCAAATTCATTGGATTCCAATATATTAGAGATTTGATAAGTGTTAATCCATATAATATCTAATTTAGAATGTTTTTTTTAATTTTTTTACACATTATCCCATAATAGGAGTAGGTCTTAGATTAAGAGCACCTTGATTTCAAACATCTTATCAAACCATATATTTTAATATGTATTGGTGATTACTAATGTTTTGTAGTCCATCCTCCATCTATAAGATATTCAATAATTATGACTATACATAATCATGTTATCCCACATATTCTTGCATGAAATGGTATGTAGTGATCTTCAAGGTAGTATGAAAAATAAGTTATTAAACATACACAAGGATAAATAATGAGGCTTTTAAGGCATAATGGGTCTAGTTTGATCTACCCACAAAGCATAATTTAATAATGAACTCCAGTTCCTTGTCTTATTTGTATAATAGTTTTTGATGGCATGAATAAGCTTTTTATTTACTAACTCTACCACTCCATTAAACTAAGATCAATAATTAGATTAGAAATTTATGGTACTTTTGTTGTTATAGCCACACACTATGTATCAAATATACTAAAATGTAGGTACATTATCATAGAAGAGATATAACATGGTAAAAAATATTGTTATGATATTATCCTTTAAAAGGTTGATGACTTCCTTAGCTAAGCTCCCTCTAGTCATTACAACCTCATTCCATATAGTGTAATAATATGTGGTTGTGAGGATGCATTTGTATCCTTTGTAGGAATTAAAACTGAGGACATTTATTAATTCAACCCAAAATTAGAAAAAAAAAAACCTTCAATAATTAGTTATAATGGCATGGCCATGTACATTTCCTTATTCTTAAATGCATAGAATTAATGTCATGTTCAGGAATGATGGTAATCATCTTTGAATATCTTGGATTAATAATATCCAATTCTCAATATTTAATGCATTGTTTCATTTCCCAAAGGGTGACCACTCTCACTATTTTAATGAAATTTTCTCATGATATCAATAGCCTCTATCCTAATCATGCATTTGAGTTAGAACCCTTCATAATATTTTTGGTATAGGACTCCTTTTTTCAACATGTAGTATGATTATTTTAATTGTAAATATCTCCTTTGTTATTTGCTAATATTCTTGGGAAATTATCCATTGAATAAATAATTAATGATGGATCAAACTAGTTGTATAACATCATTTAAGCTTGATTTGATTATGATAAAGTAATTATAGGATCAACTTTAGTTATTAACCAAATGAGGTACTAGCCTCTTACCATCTTGGTTGGTATAATATCGATTTCATATTCTTTTAGTTTAGTCTTCTAGTTTCTTATATTTTTTCCGAGTTCATTTTTACATATCATGATATTAATGGTTGGATCATGCATAATGGCATAAACCTTATTTTGTAGGATGTAGTGGTAAATGTTTTTTCTACATTCAGTAAAGTGTAAATATGTTTTTTCAGAGTAAAGCACTTAAATGTTTCATCCTTTATTTTGTGAATATGAAATTTATAGGATGATCTTCAACATTGATCCTTTGTCTAATCACAATAACTATAGTCTATTTGAAATCAACGGGGTAGAGGTATAATAACTACATGAAGTTTGGGATGATTAATACCAATGCCTTAATGATGAAACTCTTGATATATTCAAATGTTAATTTTCTATGATTCCAATGACCCATTTTTTCCAATTTTAACATATCATTAAGAGGTTTAACATTGTTACCAAAATCAAAAATAAACTTGTGTATAAAATTAGTTTATCCAAAGAAGGATTTTGGTTATTTTTTACTATTAAGAAATGGTATCTTTGAAACTACATTATATTTTATTGGGTCAATATAAACACCTCATTTTGTGATAATATGACCCAAAAATTTATCTTTAGTAATCCAAAAGACACTTTTATTAGGGTTTAAGGAAATGTCATAACTCCTACACCTTTTGAAAATGGATTATGTGTTTAGACATGTGCATTGAATAACTAGTAAGTTCATCCATGCGAATATATCAACACTTAAGAATCAATAATCCATGTCTTTTAAAATTATATCCTATATTAATCAAAATAAATTAACTTATTTTATACGAAAAGGTACCCAACTTTGTATTGTGTAACACACAAAATTTTAGAAATCAAGATAAAAACCAATAATAATAATAATAATTATTATTTCCTACTCTAAACTCTACATAAGAAATTAAATAGAGATTTAAAAGAATAAAAATATGGTATTCCTTCACTTACAAATCAATTAATATATCTTATTTGATAACTTGAATGTGATCTTACAAATTTAGTACATGGATGCTCAAAATAAAATCTCTAATGTAAGGAAATTCAACAATGTAATGGTAGATGAAGTTGATGTCAATAGGATACACAATGATAATTTTATAGTAATTAGATAAATAAATAATGTATCTCCTCAAAATGGATAAGTATTGTCAATTTATAGATTTATCAAATGAGGAATAGATGGTAAGATTCAATCCAGAATTATTAAGTAATTCTAAATTTGAACAATGGATATTTGGTCTTCAATTAAAACTAATTCATTGAGTAAGTTGGGAAGTTATGAGGTTCATTGAATTTTTATATGGAAGTTGAAATATTCAATTATCTTTTCAAGGTATTTGAATAACTCACCAAATTAGTTGGATATTTCAAGGAGTTTGTTGGTGACTCAACACCTTGGGTAAGAGAATTGTGGAAATGGTTGGATGAATCAACCTCTTCGTTGAGGGAACTAGGGAGGTGGTACTTAACTTAAAATTTGATATTTTTATTATTTTTAATTATTTATTTGTGGATTTATGTGTGAATGATTAATTAAAAATTCATTAGTTAATTAATATTCATTAATTAACTATTTGAAATAGGGAGTGGGGTAGATATTGATATTATTGGATTTAGCATAAAATATGGATTTTGGATGATGATCACATTAGTAAATAAAAATCATAATCATGTCAAAATTTAGAAAAGTTAATTATGACAGTAATGTGGCCAAATTTAGGTGTCTACATTTACCCCTCCTTGAAATAGTGTTGTGAGTAGAAGAATAAAATTATTTTATAAAAATAAATAGAATTAGAGTGGAGACAAATGTGAGAAGATGACCCTAATAACTTAAGTGAGTGGCTAAGTCAATATATGCCCCGTTGAAAGGCCATGAGAGGAGAAATGATGTGAATGTGTGATACATATGAATTAATGATTAAAAAGAGTTGAGTGGATAAATGGAATTACCAATATTGATTAAATGTTTACATGTTGTGATTTGAGGTTGGTTGAATAATATCTTCCCATAACAAGGATATATATAAGGAAGCAGATTTGGGAATCATATATATATATATATATATATATATATATATATATATATATATATATATATATCATTGATTTAGATTAAATAGGTTGATGGTTATGCAATTAAAAACAAATGAAATATAAAAATATTAGATTTTTGATATGTAATTTAGGGTGAAAATGATGATATAATATTGTGATATATTCTAAAAATTGATAAAATGCTTGATTAGGGGGAATAATTTTAGTGGGTTGAGTAAATAAATAGGGGATGGGGGTAATTATAATTTATTTATACTATTATCCACATAGGATATATAAATTTTATCTAAATTTCTAGAAGTGATTGAGTGAAAAAAGATAATATCCTAGCTGATGAGCATCATAGTGAGTGAGGGATCACCAAAGACCACAAGATCACATGCCTTTAGTAGGTGATGTTTTGAAATTTTTAAGTTTGAATTTTTGTGTAATTAATTTGTGGGAAAGTTTATTGAAATTAATTCATTATTGTGCTAACTATGATTTTATCATTTAAAAAATGGTGAAATTGCTAGGTAAAACAATGTTTTTTTTAGTCAAACAATGGTTTTGCATATTAGTTGTGAATTATTCATTATAGTGATGAATTCATATTATCTATGTTTAATTAATTTTTTGTGGTAAATAAATTGTCTTTTAGTTTTGAATTCATTAGGACTTTGGTTAATTCATCTTGGATAGTGATTAATTCATTAGGACATTAGTGAGTTCATCTTAGATAATGTCAAATTCATTAGGGTTTTGGATAATTCATGTTTGATAATGGTGAATTTAGTAGAGATAATTATGCATTTGGTTATTAGTAGAATGTTTAAGTGATAAATGATGGCTTTGTGATTTTTTATTGACTTGTTGATGGAAAATTAGTGATTTATTTGTAGATGGTGGATTGAATAATATACTAAGTACATCTAATTATATTTATGTTTTCAGGAGATAATTCATATTCTAATTTCCTGAAATAGATGTGCAATAATATTATAGTTGATGAGTAGTTTATAGATTGTGAGATTAGATTAATAGAGGTAGTTAGTTTATCATATGTAGCAAAGATGCCATAGATACATGTTGATAAGGGGTTGTTGACTGCATTAAAAATTTAATGGCACTTAAAGATGATTACGTTTCATCTCCCTACATGGGATATGACATTTACATTGGAGGATGTGTCAAAGATATGGATTATCCATTGATAGGGTGTAATTTTGTACTAGAGGGATACCAAATAGTAAGTTTCATTAGCAAGGATATTTTATTATGATATCATCCTAAAGACTAGTCTTTGGATAGAGTTGCCTATATGATAAACGAGGAGATAGACTCATTGAATCCTTTTTTGATCACTCTTAGTAATTGAAAATTGCTTACTAAAAAGAGTGGGAAGTTATTTCCAACATGATTAATAGATGTGGCTAGTGATATGGTGGATTTTGCCACATAGTTTGGCTAGGGTCTACATGTGTTGGCCTCTTTATATAGGGAGTTATTTGTAATAGCATAAATAAGGGGAAGAGAAATGGATCATCCACATTGTGACAAGTATTGGAATGAAATAGCATCACTCTAGAGAGGCCAATTGGATATCTATGAGGGAGATAATATGAGGAGCCATTTTTATATAGATTTTAAGTGTATCATAGGATTACAAGGAAGATGTTAGTTTTTCTTATTAGTGAAATAAATAATAAAAACTAATTGAAGATAGAATTACAAGCCTATGACCTAGGGAGAGAAATGTTATAAATAAGTAAAAAAGGAAACAATAAGACAAAATGACCCTTTTACCTTCCTTGGTGATTTGAATGGCTTATTTACATGAAATTTGGATTATGCTCAGATTTTGGATAATGGAGTCTTTGTTGACACTAATCATTTTTGGGAAGGTCCTCCCCTTGTTCACTTTGGTTTTGGCCTTGGAATGAATTGGTTGCATTAATAACCTCTTAAAAATTCTATAAAGTAAGTGTGCATAAAAAAACTTGTTTAAGAATGGTCATGGCAGTTGTATTTATAGGTTTTCAACTAACTCTAACCCAAGTGTAGTTAGTCTAATATTAGAATTGGGACTCAAAATCTAATGAATTAGGAATTAATTATGCTTTTATGGAGACATGGCTCAACATTTCTATTTTTTTAGCATTTATGTTGATATTTTACAATTTTTTACTTTTAAGATGATGTCATCATTATGACCTCATATTTTGTTTAAAATCCTTTTTTTAGAAACTACATATTCACTAATTCAACAAGGAATTTTCACTCAAACATTTACTTTGATTTACTTATTTAATTCTACTTAGTATTTTAATCATTCCAAGAATTGGATTTAGTGCCCCACTTAATTAGACAAAAATGTCAGTTTGTTTGGTTCTAACTTGACTAGGGATGAATATGTGAGAGGTTACCATTTTGTACAGGGTAATAAACAAAATAGGGATGTTTTAATTGAATTATGGGAACTTAAATTTAATGTGTAGTTAAATTTGGGATATTCAATGATTTTGAGACTTAATTTTCATAGTTTGGTAGAAAACAATTTGAATTATGCTTAGACATGGAAGTGGATGAAAAGAAGTGTCTATATGTTCCCCCTATTTGAGAAGGAATTTTGAGACACAAGCATATAAATTTATTCTCAAAGAATTAAAAATTCATTATGTTGAAAATTTTAATGTTTTAAATGATGTGTTGACAACCATAGGTTGTTATGAGCCAATAGGTATAGGTTCATACCCCAGAGGTAGAGGGATCAGGTGGTAAATAGTGTCATCAAATAGGCCTTGAAAATAGGAAACAACATATTCTAAAGGAAATAGAGGTTAAAAATATGATTTACCATAAGCTAGTTATAATGAGTGGCACATTTATTAAATATTAATTTATTTAAAGATGGTTATAATCAATAATAGAGGTTAAAACACTGATTTCCTAAAGGAAGTTATAATCATTGGCCTGGTGATTTTTCCCTAAAGTCCAAAATTGATGATGGAATAAAAATAATATTACACTAGTAAGGTATAACAGATCATTGATCAATCAAAATTAATTTTCCATGTCTAGACAAATTGGTAAAGGAAGCTCATGAAAGAATCCTTTAATACAGATTAATGATAAGCAGGCATAGAATAACAACACAAATATAGAAGACCTTATAAGAACTATAATTTTTTATATAATATATAATTTATTAGGGGTTATATGGCCTTTATTATTATTTTATTATCCTAAATATCCCTATTCTATAGTTTAATTATTTACCATTAATCACCAAGTAATTTATTTTTACAAATTACCATGTTTCATCTCCAACCACATAAATATATTTACAACCCATGGAATCTTAACCTTTTAACCAAATTACCTATGTACAACCCTATCCTAAAAAAAATTCATATAAACCTAAAATTACCCATAGTTAGAACAAACTAATGTGAATAAAACCATCTGCTACCAAAGAGGGTGAATCATTATTGATTCTCCCATGCTCAATGTTGATTCTCCTGATCAAAATCAATCTATTTATACTCATCCAACCCTTTGCCTTTGGGATGATCAAATTTTAACCCTAAAATTCTTCTTGGATTTTTGGATAATTAAGGAGACCTTAGCATCACTTTACTAAAAATTTTCTACACCCAATCCACATCTGCCATCATGAGCCTAAAGGATCACTTGCACATATGGGAAAAAAATCCATTTAGCCTAAAACTTAGTTTAAGGTTATTATTTGTTCTTTTATTTTATTTCTTGTTATTTTATCTACTTCTATGTACTTATCCATCTCTTAGAATATAACCTACAACCCTATATTTTCTTTTATTATCCTTTGTCACCATGTAATCCTCAAGTTTTAAATAGGTGTAATCTATGCTATTTCATATATATCGGCACCGATTATACAAGATCAACATTGATCCATTGGACATTAATTTTAAAAACTAAGCCTTTTGATCTTAGAGCTTTGTATTTAATCCATTCTATTTTTCTATCTTTTTAACCATGGCATTATTATGTAGATAACCCTTCTTGTAATTATGCATGACATCATTAATATTACTGATCTACCCATTATATTTTAACCATTTTCACCAACTAGAGTGATATAGCCTTTAATTTCACACTTTGTGCCATTATTTATTCTCTTTCAATTACATCTAATTCTAACCAACTGTATGTTATAAAAGAGGATGCGAATGCTACTACAACCTATCAGGATGAATACTTTGCTTACATTGATAATTTAGAATAAGATTAATCCATAATGATTATTGTTATCTCATCTTTAAATTTTATATCTTCAATATTTATTTGCCCGCATGGTTGTGAAAATAGTGAGCTGACATCTACTTGAGGAAGTTCATAACTTCTTGGGACTTATTACTAACTAGGCAACTCACCTATGTATCTATTAGTCCATTTTTTCCAAGTTTATTTGTGTGTAGGTTATTATTTCAAGACAAAAATAATTTACCTAATTCACTTGATTCAAGTGGTGTGAAACCATCTTTGTATCTCCAGGTATTCTTCATAAACCCTACTTTTCATTAATTTTTTTGTAAGTTAATTAAATTAAAAGGAAAAATAAAAAACTACTATATACCATTTTGGCATGCCCGGTGGGATCCCTAAGGTCTCATTTTTCATATTATAATTCATTGTAAATTATTCATTTATCTCCTTTTATCTTGATTTTAGTCTTCATTCAAAACAAAAATCCATTTTGTTTACCCTTCCTTTTAAAGTTTAAAAATAAATGCATCCATTCCTTGCTTGCTTAGGTAATTCATATAGAATAATCTAGGAAGGTT
This sequence comes from Torreya grandis, assembly GCA_037957365.1. Classification (NCBI taxonomy): domain Eukaryota; kingdom Viridiplantae; phylum Streptophyta; class Pinopsida; order Cupressales; family Taxaceae; genus Torreya; species Torreya grandis. The sequence goes on from JARHVA010004136.1 coordinate 740,279, forward strand.
AAATTATCATAAGATTCACTTCTTTCCACACAAATTCAAACCCACTTACAAAATTAATTCATTAAATAGTGACATAAGGGAACCAACTAGGATTTCATCACCTAGTCATAACCTTCATCCCAGCTATCCTACATAGATTTCACCACCAAGGAGAGAACTAACTTAGTATGTTGACTGAGTATAAACTCTATTTATTTGATATATATTGGAAAAAAAACATGACACCCTTATGTTATAGTGTGTGAAATAAGGGGGTAGGCCCTAATACCAAGCCATGTATCAATTCCAATATAGAGATATTTTGAGCTTAAATCAACCTAAAACCATCTCTAGATTGTTAATTATTTGTAACTTCATTAACCTTTTTTTATCACATTTTAAAACTAATTTCCTAAAAAGGTAAAATCTTTTTAGGTATGTCTTGTAGTGTGTGTGCATTTATTTTCAACTAAAAGTGAGATAATAAAAAATACTATTGTGTTTTTTGTTTTCATTTGTTGATTTTTCTTCATCACTACATGGTCTTCATGTGATAACATTCACTAAATAAAATCGAAATTCCATCCTCATCCTCATCCATGGAGAACACCTCAAGTCCTCCTACTTCCCTTGAGTCCATGGGGGAGGGTATTCCCTAGTAGTATACTTAGGGAGATCTGAAATTCACCTCCACTTCGGATAATAATCCAATCATGCTTAGCCATTACCATACCACCCATGATATTTGAATTCCACTTTACCCCCATACATTTTTTTTGGGTAATTATTTTACATTTCTCTAAATTAAAATTAAGGATTTACCTTAGCCATAGTGTCCTCTCACAAAAATCCTCATCTAACAATCTCTGACACTAATACTACACAACCTTTAAGAAATTTGCCTCCAATAACATCTAGTGGTCTATCCCCAACTAGTATCTAAGCTTAGAATGTCATCGCACCTCCACCTATGTCTACCTAAAATATTACCATGACACCTTAGAATGTAGTCATCTCAATCCTAGCAACTCTCCCACCCATCCAAACTAGCTTACCTTTAAATCCCTAGACTCAACCTTTGTAACAAGCTCCCATCAGTCAACCTCCTTAGCAATATATCCCGCTAACCACACAATACATACTCCCTCAAAATATCTTGGGTCCACCTATATACCTTTATAATCCCCATTACATGTGGTAACATCTCAAATGATTATGACCACTTCAGTTGGTTACCTTTTTCCATAGTCTTTATCCACTTCATTTCCTATCTATCAACATATGCAATAGAATGTCATAGGGATGTTCCTTAATACAATACTCAACTAGACCTTATGAGCATATTTATGAATATTATGGAGAATTTTGAAGCCTCTACCTTTGGGTAGAAAAATATTCTCACTTATGAGCAAATCTATATTGAACCTATTAACCCAATTGTCCTCATTTGATGATATGCCTCATAGTTTTCTCTTCCAATATTCACTAAATTTCAAAATAAGAAGGATGCTTAGTAGCACATTTAAGTATTTATACATGCTTGCTATTTTTTAGGTCACAATGATGCTCTTCTTAGAACCTTCCCCATGTCACTAGCTAAACTAGTTTATATTGGTACAATTTGATCCCTCAACATTCCCTATTTTCTTTTATAAATTTATCCCAAATATTTTTAGAGAAATTTTATATTAATATCAAAATAAAAGTGAGTATCACTAACCCTTATGCCATTATATAGGTTGATGATGAGTCTATCATTGATTTCTTTTGCTAGATGGAAAAGTCTCATAAACAAACTCAACTTTTCTTTTATGCAACCTTAACTAATTTAATTATTTGTGGGATCATGTACTAAACATATCTCATCAACATTACAGGTGTAATCCTTCAAAACCTTTGACAAGGCCTTTTCTATGGCACATAAATTAAAAATTAAATATTTTGAAGAAGGGAAAGTGAAATTACATAGTAAAAAATTCAAACCTGATCCCTCTAAAGGGACTAAAAAAAAAACCAAAAGTGTTGCTAATTCCATAGTATTAAAATCATCACCCCCACAAAAAAAAATCCAATCTAAACCTTTTACCTCTTAATCATAATCCCAAAAACCATTAACACATTTTACTCTATGATAGTAAATACATTTAGGATAATATTATGCATCTATCATAGATAATATCTTAAATAAATTCATCATCAAACTTCCTATGGTGAGACCCCTCAATGACTCTCACCCTAATCATAGTTGGTTCAATAAAAATGACTTCTATAACTACCACTATGTAATAGGTCATGATGTGAATAAGTGTCATTATTTCAATGGTCTAGTAACTAACCTTATTGATCAAGAAGAGTTAAATTAGATAAACCTAATGTTCCCCATAATTATTCTATAGACATCTTTAGGATTATATTCTTGAACCATGCTTCTATATCTAATTCTGTATTAGTTAGTTTAGGATCCACCTCAGACCATGAGACCTATCTGATCATTACAATCCATGATCAACTTCAGCCTAAAAAGGTTGTTAATGATTTTATCCTCGATCGCCTTATAATATATTCTTTAAAACCATATAAGTTAAGTGAAAATATCCCAAAAATTGACTAAATATTTTTAGATGTCATTATTTGGGATCCACTTAAGGAAAAATTGTCCAATAACCTTTAAAATGATCAACTAGTAATAAAGGAGGAAAGAGATATCAAAGAATAGGCTTGTTTAAACATTCCAAAAGATATGCATACAATTCCTAATATCATATTAATACCATAATGTAACATACATATCCCCTTTATCTTAATCCCCCCTCAGGAAACTATTACATTGTGTCAAACAAACCCAAGACTAGTTTGCCTCATTACTCAGGAGGAGCTACATCTTAGAGAAATTAATGGGAAGGATATAGGTATCAAAAATAAAAAGCTCATGGAATCATGAGGAAAGGAATTTTAACATCCTCCCATTAGGATTTAACTCCCTACAGAGGATATCCCCACTACCCCTAATTAGATTCAAAAAGGGAAGGTGCCACTCCCTCCTATTCAAACAAAAACATCTATATTGTGAGCCCATCCTTTTACAAGACTAAAGACCACTATCATAGAATGTTATTTTGAAGAGAATATACCATAACAAAGGGATCTTCCCATCATGATAATGCCAATACATAACCATTTAAAACCCTACTATCCATAAGGCTTAGGTGTAAGGGCTTATCTTAATCACAAAGTACTTACTTTAAGAAATGTTCAAACAACCAGTTCTAAAGGTCAAGGTTCAAATTTAAATGCAACCTCCCTACTAGTGCCATGGAAGATCAAAAAACCTATTCAAGATCCATTGAAGGGGTCTTATTTTAAGATCCTTGATAAACTTCTCAAAACCTCTAATATCACTCTACCACTCATAAAACCTATTAACCTTCATATTTAGATACCAATGTGGTATCGAGAAAAGAATAAATGCATGTATCATAAACTATAAAGTCATGATATTAAAAGTTTTAACACATAAATTTTTGGTCCAAAACAAAAATAAGATGATTTTTAATGGAACAATTAAATCATGACTATCCCCATAGTCAAACTATTAGGGTCACATCCACCTCAAGAACTAGTATATTACCAACAATATCAGAATGGGCTTTAAAGGAAGACAAAATATCTAATGAAGCCCAATATCAATGCATCCTAAATCCTCTAAATGTGGATTAATATAAAAACATGACAAATCCATCTTTATTTTAGATAGACATGATTCACATAGATATACAACCCCAGACTTAGGGTCATAAGACCCACAATCATGATAAATCCAAAGTGAATATTGAAAAATCTCTTACCATAAAAAGTCCTACAATGCCCACCCCAAAACCTAAAATTTCCTTTTAAGAAAAGTGAAAAATAATAATGTTATAGAATTAATATAGATATCTATCTTAAAGCAACTTCATCAACTCCCAATCAAGATGTATTTATATGAACTTATCCAAAGCACTTGGAAACATCATGAATCTATGTTAGAATCCTTTTATAATATTAAGATACAAGTTGATGAACCCTAACCTCTCTTTATTTTTATCACATTACTTCAAATTTCATTATCCATAACATTCCATGATTCAAAAATATCACCATTATAACCTGATGACCATGATCTCCCAATACTTATCACCACCCAAATTGATAAGACTCAGATCAAATGAGTAATGATTGATAATGGAGAAATTATAAATATCATCTCCTCTCATGTGTTTAAACAAATAAATTTATATAAAACTATTTTAGCCCAATCCCCAACTATATTATGAGAATTTAATGATATTATGACCCCTACATTAGGAATAATTATCCATTACATAATATAAGGAGAGTTTCAATACAACATCTTATTATGATGTCCTTAGATAAATGCCATGAGTTGTTTCCCCTCCTCCTTGCACTCATGTATTAAATTTGAACATAAGGGTAAGATCCATAATGTCTTGACCAATCCCCATTCATTTAAAACATGTAACCTCAGATTTTGAGCAAATGATATTTTAATTCTATTACAAAATATGACCCCATCATCATCTAATTATGCATTATCTATTATGTCAATTCCTACATCAAGGATTGACAAGGAGTCCATTACATTCATGTTTCATCAGTTATGAATTATAGAATATCAATTAATAACTCTCAACACTCTCCCCACTCTATAATAATATGGGTATCTAGACAAACATCATGTGTATTGTCCTAATCTAGGAGATATTATTCCCTTCGATCCACATTTATTACACACTCATTTTATAAATGGGTGGATTGATTAACCTTATTCATGTCTTCCTAATTAAACCCATGCCAAACCATCCACCTCAAAATTTTCTTCCTAGATAAACCCCACATTCCTAAAACATACCTAAAATGATATGCTTGGAAGGTTTTTGGTATAGGATACTATGATCAAGGCTTGTAAGAGGTCAAATTAGGATATTTAAGAAAACCTCATGAAAAACATGGCCTTGGTTTTAATAAAAATCCCAAAACTACCCCATAAGTTATACTTATGCCTATTCTTGAAGAAGACATGTCATCTTCATTATCCAACACCCCTTTTATGATAGACAAAATCATATCCATTCCCCCAAACTATTTTTCACTCAATGCCATCATTATATAACCTTTCATCTATCGCTATGATGGGGAGGTAAAAACCATTCTTCTATCCTACTTAAACATGATAGGGTAGACTTTTCCCACCATCCATGTTCTTCAGTGCTAAGATGATTAGTCATTCTTAACTCATTTAGGTGTTCAAAACTCCCATCTACATAAATCACTTTCATCTCAAACCTCTAGTCTATTAAATGAGGTTATCATTGACATTAACATAGGATATCATGAGGCTCCATGAAGTGTTAAGTTTAATAAATATTTAGATCCTTAGGAGTGTTAGGATTTTTATACATTTATGACAAATCATAGTGAGGCATAAACTTAGTCCTATAGTGTCATTCATGGTATTAACCATGATATTTCATCCATAACATTATCACATTCCTTAATGTCAAGCCTATAAATCAAAATATTTGGAACCTTTACCTTTGCATTATAATTTTAGTGAAAAAATAGTTGTAGTTTATCTTATCCATCAACTCTATCTAGCTTATTAATTACCCTCAATTGGTATCTAATATCATCCCTATCACAAATCCCATCAGGGGACTATGCCTTTGTAATGAATTTCATGACCTTAATCTAACTTATATTAAGGATGATTTCCCTGTCCCTAATATTAACCAATTAGTGGATTTAACTGCTAGTCATGAAATGTTGTTACTTATAGATGGTTTCCATGGAAATAATTATATATTTATCACACTAGAAGACCAATATAAGACTACATTTATTACTCGTTGTGGGACCTTCTTCTATCAAGTTAGGCCTTTTTACCTCAATATTATCAAGGCCACATATCAAAGATACATGAATTATATCTTCCATGACATAATTCATAAAATTATTGAGGATTATGTGCATGATCTACTTAATAAGTTTAAATTATGAAAATACCATCTGTCAGTGCTAAAATCAATCTTCACTCACTTAATCAAGTATCATGTCCATCTCAATTATAAGAAATGCATTTTTGTAATTTTGATAGGTAAGCTTTTAGGATTTATCATCTCTATTAAAGGCATAGACTTTTACCCCACTAATATCAAATTTATTTTATAAATTCCATCTAATCTTAAGCAACTTTATAGTTTACATGGATAATTTCAGTCTATTCATCTTTTTATCTCCTAGTTATCCAATCAATGTCAACCATTCCATCACCTCCTAAGGAAGGACACCCACTTTAATTGGGACTCTAGCTATCAGGAGGAATTTAATGCTCTAAAAATCTACCTTATTTCAACACAAATTCTCATCCATCCCAAAGAGGGGCAACCTTTCTTCTTATATATTTCAGCAATAAACCATGTCCATGGAGCCATGACTACCCATCATGATGAGAAGCATAAATAGTAGATGGTTTATTATATCAATCACATACTTGCTGAATATTAGGAACTCTATTCACACATGGAAAAATTATGCTTGGCTCTAGTCTTTGTAGCTTCTAAGTTTCACCATTATCTACTTAATCACAAAACTTATGTGATCATGCTCACTTATCCCCTAAAATTTATGCATTTAAGGCCTTATATGAATCAAGGAATGACCAAATGGATAAAATTCTATGTAGAATTTGATCTTGAGTTTATCCATAAAATATAAGTTAAAGGTCAAATCATTATTGATTAGCTTATTGAGGCACCTCTTCATAACAATCAACCAATTAATTATGAATTCCTAGATGAATCCATAGCCTCCACATCTCAATTATATCCAAAATATCAAATGACTCTTTTATTTGATGTATCTAAGTGAAAATATGGTGGGAGAGATAGAATTATCATAATACCTCCTAGGGGGACACCTATACCTTTATGTTCTAATCTTGATTTTTGATGCACAAATAATATGGTAGAGTATGAGGATTTTATCATGGGTCTTCATACCACTTAAGCTTTAGGTATTAAAACACTTAATATCTATGGTGATTCCTATATTGTAGTTAGTTAGATTAAGGGAATATATCAATGTGAAAATGACACACGTCAAAATTATAAGACCTTGGTTGATTAGTTACTAGCTACTTTTAAGCATTATGATATCCAATCCACTCTTCGATCAACTAATAATTTTTTGATACCATGGCATATTTGGCCTCATTTATCTCATATTTGTCTCAAGAATCCAAGTTATTTGTCCTTATCCAAAAATTTAATCAACCTTATTTTACTAAAACTAATCTTCCTTCCATCCATACTTTAGAGTAAAATCCATTGGATATTTGGTATATACAGATATTTAGTTATTTATCAGGGGGTATTATTCCTCTATATCTATCTAGAAATGAAAATCTAGCTTTCAAACATAACATCACACATTTTGTCATACGATGGGGTTTCCTCTATATATGTGGTTTTGATGGTATCCTTCTTTGTTGTCTCCAAAATCATGAAGCTACCATCACTATCAAATAAGCTCATGTTGGATCATGTGGTGTGAATTTTAGTGGTCACACTATCATTGAGAGAATATTATGATTAGGATATTATTGGCCCACTTTAAATTAATATTATTTTTAGTATGTTAAAAAATGCATAAAGTACTAGTAGCATGCCAACCTATCCCAAGTTCCTAGTCAAACATTATAGGTAACACATGACTTTTGGCCATTTTTATAGTGGATCTTAATATTATAGGTCATATCAATCCTTAATCTTCCCATCATCATGAATTTATCATTATCACCACTGAGTATTTTAGTAAGTGGGTGGAGGTTGCTCCTCTTATATTGACTAAACCATACAAGATTTTGGAATTCAATAGTCAACATATAATTTTTTGCTTTGGTATTCCTCATAATATCATCATGGATAATGGGAAATATTTTAAAAATAAAAAGGCTCAAGACTTATGTGATTATTTTAACATTAAGCTAATATTTTCCTCACCTTATTACCCTCTAGCTAATAGTCAGGCCAAGGCATACAATAAAACTCTTGTCAAAATCCTAACTAAAGTTGTTAATGAAGAAGAAAAAAACTAGAATCTTCACGTTCCTTTTGCCTTATGGGTTTATTGCACTAGTATTCAAACCCCTACAGGTGCTACTCTTTTATCTCTAGTTTATGGTACCAAAGTTTTACTTCCTCTTGAGGTTTAGATTCCTTCCTTTCACATCTCCATTAAATATATCATTTTTGGGGATGAATTCTACCAAGAATGATTATCCCATCTCATAATATTAGATGAGCATCAATCATTTACCCTTGATCATCTCCACATATATCAAGAACAAATAAAATTCACCTTTAATAAACATATAAAAGAGCATGAATTAAACATTGGTGACCTTGTCCTAAAATAAAATTAACATGTCACTAATATGAAAAAGATAAAACAAGGAAAATTTTCTCCAAATTGGCTTGGACCATATATTATCAGTCATAATTAAAGATCTAGGGCATATCATTTAACCTCTCTTGGTGTAAAATCAAGATGAGATCCTCTTAATGCATTGCATTTACATCCTTTACACTATTATTAAATCTTAATTATATTTGTTCACCTCATTTCTTTTCTTTTCATTTGAATCTATAAAACCATATCCCTTTCATTATTATACCAAATAATGATATATATAGTCATGTGGTTATCTAGTAGCACTTTCTATCTCTAACCTTAAATATGAATACCCTAGATTTATTCGTAGCATGCTCCAATTAGATAATCTCTACCTATAATGGGAAGGAGATCCAAATCATTATTTCTTAAGAACTCCTCCCTACCATGTTAGTATTAAGAGTATCATCTTATGCAATAAATATTTAGGGAACTATTCTAGGATGACTTAAGCCAATACATAAAAACAATGTTGGGATCAAAAGAAAAACAAAGAAAAGTATCTATAAAATAGGAAAAAATAATAGACTAGTCCTTCAAAGGACAACTATAAAATATACCACACACACACACACACACACACACACACACACACACACACACACACACACACACACACACACACACACACACACACACACACACACACACACACACACTATGTGTGTGTGTGTGTGTATCAAAATTTTAGACTACTCCCTCAAAGGATAGATACTTTTAAATAACATCTCTTAATATATATATCACTCCCTTGAAGACTCATTATTAGGCATGAAATATCCCAAGAAAGCTTCCCGCATTGATCAAATTTTTGTAAAGACTTCTTGCATTGATCAGTCTACATGGACTGTCCCAAAGGATCCTTATGTTGGCCTTAGTTTTGGGTATACAAGGTGAAAGTATTTTATTCTTAAAATATCCACCTTTTATCAAAATCCTAAACTATGTCCCTAATTTCAATCTAAAACCAATATATCATGAACATAGTCGAACGAAGGTTGTTAGGGTATTTTATTAACAATCAGTTAAGGGTTCAAATGCACTCATTTTAATAGGTTTTATTGGGTTATGGTATAAGCCATTCATGAGAAATAAAACCTTTTGTTTCTATATATCCTAAGTGAATAAAAATTTGTACTAATTAATTATCTAAAACTAGAATTACCACGTATATCTTGATCAAATCATAAGAACATCCTAATATAGTAATCTAAAATCCATACCCATCACATAAATAAATAATCTAATTTTATCAACCCATATCCATAATAACATAATCCATAAACATTTAAATCCATTTAAAATACATAGTTCCTAATGTAACCAAATCCATAATCACATCACATAAATCCATAGATCAAATGATCTAATCCACATCCATAGTAACATAATCAAGATCCATAAATTTTTTTAATATAATCACATAATGTAAAATCTATAATCTATAAATTATAATCAAATTTACATCCATTGTAACATAATCATGATCCATAAACATTTTAATATAAATCCATAACATGTTAAACCATAATAAATCTATCACATAATTTAATATAATAATCCATAGTAACATGATCCATAAACATCCATAATCCATAAATAAACTCCATATAACATATAGACATCACAACCCATAATCAATATCATGTATCTCTCTATATATAAATGATCAAAACATAAATTAAATGTATCCATATACAAAGTGTGTGGCTCTCTAGCCAATACAATAAATACAAAAATGAGCTACTATGTAAACTAAATCCAACTCAGATGGATGCTCCCCAAACCTCCATTACCACCTCCACTCCCATCCCCTCCCCCATCTATTCCTCTCTCTATATCTATCATCTGATCTCTCCCACAAGATACACTCCTTGTATTGACTAACCCTATGTGTGTCCATCTAGAGAATATTCCATGTGTGGCCAAATAGGTGGCATAGCATGGAATCTTTTGCATATATAGTATAACACAGACATAATATTGTATCTCTACTATCAGATATTAGTACCTATCTATAATCATAGTACATGTTTGCATTATGTTGTGCCGAGCCACACTTATAGCCATATAACCTAAAGAGCCGCTATACCCCATCATATGATATCCCTCTTTGAGTGGTATTAATTATGAGCCTTAACTTATAGATCATGAATTGACCATAAGGTGTTGTAATCCAATTGCAGTGCATCTACTATAGTTTATAGACCATCTCTCCTATATACATAATGATGAGTTCCCCATTTAATAAATTGACCTTCCCATGTAAATAAATACATTGGGAACTCAATGTATCTCACTCTGCTATAATCCCTTTAATGTCTATCTCATCCTCTTGTCCTACCTCCTCCTCTCCTCCATCCTCTTCCCTCTATCCCTCCTCTCCCATCTCCTCCTCCTCTTCTCCTCCATCCTCCTTATAATCCTACATCTCCTAATATACTCCCTCCTTTTGAGGTTGCATCATATTCTCCCACTTCAAATCTAACTACCCTACATACCACACTAAGAGTGTTGGAGTGCAATTGACATCCTCTAAATCTAACCTTGTGATGCATCCTACAAACACCTCCTCTAGAAATTTCTCTTAGATTCATGCCTTATCTTATGAAAGATAACTATTTATATGATCACACACCTCTCAATAATTTCATACACCTTAACACACCTTAATAGACCTATCAAGTTCAATCATCCTTTGTAGAAGGCTTAAGACTCTTAATTTACCTTTTCACTAAGGTAGCTTCCTTGTATCTCTTTTTATCTATTTTATGACATATATTTCTATAGGTTATATCAAAAATTAAAGTAATAATACTTATTGATACCCATTAATCTCTTATATAACATATCAAAAACTTAAATGTGGTTCCTTTGTATGGATCTATACTTTCCTTTATAAGCCCTACTTCAATTATCCCTCTTTTTATGTAAAGTTCCTTATACTAATAATTTTATGGAATTTATCACCAAACAAATAATATTTATAGATACACATTAGGCCCTTATAGGTGAATCAATCATTTCTTATCCATCTCCTTTGGATAAATTCACTTTTCTTAAACCACCCTACTCTTTTTCCATGTTTTGCACCTAAAACTTGATTCCAATTATATTTTTCCATACATGATGGTACCATATAGCTATGAAACCACCTTAAATAGTTATAAACACTCCTAAGGACAATATTACAAAGTTTCAAGTATTTTCATTGGAGGAATCTCATTTGAGCAACTAAATCCTAGTTATAGGCTTTTCTAGTCCTACATTGGGCCAAGAGCTCAATAAATTCCACTATGAGTCTTATATAGTGTTTAAGAGTTAAAAATTGGTGATATATATATGTCATCCATCCTTTAAATTAATTATCCAAGTCACATTATATATATATATATATATATATATATATATATATATATATATATATATATATATATATATATATATATATATGTCATCCATACTTTAAATTAATTATCCAAGTCACATTAACTCTCTATTCATCCCAAACAAGGTAGGTTTGGTGTGATTTCACTGTGTGTTTATGACAATCAATAGGGGTGTCAAGGGTTTCATCAAATCTTTGATTCCAATAGGTGTTATGAGTTAAAAATATGATTATACTTCCTTATATAAAATATACTCATGCATAAAATATTTCAATCCATTAATTTTATTCTCAAAACATATAATGTTCTATGCACCTACTTGTACCCTGTCACCTATAGGCAAAGGATTAGATTTTATAATATTAAGGCATCTAAAGGCTCCCCAGTCTTGTCTTACTCATTAATTATGTTATTAGTTATATGATATACCTATCCTTATGATATTAAAAATCCCATTAATCCATATTTATGTTGATCTACCTCTGTAACAGTGGATTGTATATGTGTTTTGAATACCCTATCAATACCCTTTTCTCATTCAAAGTTCTTTAGACCTCTTTGATATAAAATCCAATTTATAAATTATTCTTAAAACATGTATAAATATTATTTATGTGGATGTTATTATATGATGTGTTCATTAACTCTTGAAACTCCAAATAGGATACACACAGAACCCTGCACATTTCTGTATCACTGTCTAGACCATAATTATACACGTAAGATTATTATTTACATTGCATTATTATGAGAATAAAACATCATTATTCTTAACCAAATGAGGATAATTAAAATTTTATACATTATAAAATTTCAATGGATTCAAAAACCTTATTATACACTTAATGCCTTCTTCTTTTCCTCACTTACAATCCATTCTCTCTTTTTCACTCTTACGTCCTTATATTCTCCTGGTCTCCCCTCTCCTTGAATGAGAGATAATCCATCTCTATCTCTCCTCTCACACACTTGACGATTTTTTTTTACATTATACATATATCACTCTTTTTAATAGGCTCCTTCTCTCTCCCTATGCCTAACTTGGGCTCTAACACAAATAAATAAGATTTCTAATCTAAACTAACATGCCAATTTGGAGAAAATTTTCTAAACTAACATTCCATGGTTGAAAGACCTCAACCATCTCCCTTAATCTCTCTACAAGCCAAGATTGACTTCTAAGGTGGGAGATCATTTTACCTTGTTTTCACCTTTTTCACTTTCCACTTTCAAATATTAAATTTACTTCTCTTAAAACAACATTTTGGAGGGAAACATAATTTAAATTTGAATTCAACTCCACACTAGATCATGATTTAAGCTTACATGCTATATGGTTTCAACTCGTCCATGTCTAGCATGAAGATAAGTAAAGATTATCTCACATCATACTCTCCCTATAGAAAGTATTTGAACCTTAGTTCAAATGAAATGCTTCTTTAATTCCTTAGTCTTCATTATATGCCTAAATCCTAAAGTCTTGTTGCCAATGCCATGCTTGTGTTTATTTGAGATAGTATTTCTCTTCCATTATCTTGATTTTATTCCTCTTATGTTAGGTTATTCTCTTCGTATCCTTTTCAACTACCATGTCACATCTCCATGCTTCACTCTCTAATATGGGGTTAAAATCTTCTTGTTCTTCTTGGTTAAAAAGTTTATCCATTGAGATATGGACTTAATTCATCTCCACCACTTCAAAAATTGCATTTAAAACATCAAAATCAACCTTATTATCAAAAACTAGAGGCCAAGAATCCCCTTAACTATCTCCACTTTCTTGCTCCATGATTAAAATTGCCTTTGCCTCTTGAGTTTGCTTTTTTCTTACTTCACTCTCACTAATGGTATTCTCATCGTGATGTGTGTTTCTATGGAACTCTCTTGGAGGATTCAAGAACTCTTATATCCTCTTCAACTCTTCATTTAGAAAAAGCACATCCAAATCTTCATGTCTTATATCAATCTTATGACCAAATTATCTTCCATATTAAATAAATACATTCATCCCTTTTATGATTATTCATACAAATCAACTTCTTCATCAAGATACTTATAAAAAACAATTGGATCACCATTACATTTTGTTTCCTTGCTCTCTTAAATCTCTTTTTAAAGCCATCTTGTTTGTTATTTTATTTCAATGAGGCATTGATTTACTTCATACCCACCCCTTTACTCATCATCATCCATCCATTTGGAAATCTCTCCTTTTTCATATTAGTCCTCATTGACAATTTCCATTCCTAATTTTCCATTAAAAGATCATTACATGCTTCAAAAACACCATTGTCCCATTCATTACAGGTAATTATCTTACCTTTCATCTCTTTGGTATACCTCTTAATATTTTTGTGTTCATGTAATGCATTTTGAATGCTCACCAATTCACTCTCATGATCTTGTTTTCTTGTATCATCTTCTATCCTTTTCCATGGACTCCTTTGTTTAATCTCCTCAAAACTCACATCTTCTTCACTTTTTACCTTCTTAGGTACCCATACTTTCTTATTTATCTTGCCATTTGACTTCTCAAGCCATTTAGGCATCCTATAACCATGCTCTTGTGCCAACACGTCATATTACTTGGGAGTATGCTTCTTCCACCATTTATGCATTAAATACCCATGGTTAATTATTTTATTTGAGAGATCCACCTTCATTTTTGCTTCTCTAACCTGTATATTATCATCTCTATGGTTATGAGAATAAGAAAATTGAAATTTTGAATTCACCTTTACCTCCTTAATGGGATGTTACATGGGTTATTTAGCTTGCATGGCTTCTTGATTGTTTGTACTTTATTCTTCCTTTATTCTTGGTTATTCTCTTTATTATTCTTGGTATTCCTTGACATAATGGAATTCATCTTCATCTTTCATCTCTTCTCTTGCTTGTATAGGTTCCTCAATACCTTCATCATGTATTAAATAATGCATTCCTTCTTCCTTATCAATAGCATCAAAATTTTTCTTCTCTCTTGCACATTTACTATGTGCACTTGGTGTCTTCTCTTACACCAATCTCTTCACTCTTCAAGGAATTTCTCTTGATCTTCACAAAGCTACTCATACCTACAATTACCCATTCAAAGACAAAATTAGATATAAAATAAATAGATAACAAGGTCCCTATGATTTTTATCTTCACCAACACTCTCATCTTCTCAAGTGCTCTTCCTACCACTTCATCTTTTGTTTCTTCTCCTCTCTTGTTCTCCACAATGAGAACCTTATTCACAATCTCTTTCTCCTCTTATTAATCACTTTTCCACTTTTTCACACTCTTACCTCTAAGGAATTCACTCTTCTTGACAATCTCCTTTTGCCTTCTTCTCCTCTTCATTAGGAGATCAATTTGCCACTTCAACTTATTCTTCATTGGCCATACCCATGCTTGCCTATTCAAATAAATTCAAGACTCATATTCATATAAAATATTATCTAAATATTTCTTCAAACTAGGAATCTCTTTATCAATTTTAATACTAGTCATACCTTTCTTCTTTTGGATGCTTGGTTTCTCCTTAGTACTCTCATGTACTCTATTGTTTTGCATTATTTTCAATAACACCTCCATCTCTTTCTTTAATCCTGTCATTTTTTTCCTTAGGCCTTTCTTGGAACTATTCCTTGAACAAGTCTCTTTCACCTTGTCAAACCAACCTTATGCTTTCTATATTTTAGATCTTTACCCAAGTCTTTTCCTTTTTGGTCTCTAGATCTCTTCAAGTCCTCACCTAGGTCTTTTGCACCCTAGTATTTTGGTCCTTTGTCCTCTTGATACCTTTTTCCAAATCTTATAACAACTCATTATAAATCATTATCATAAAAAAATTACTAAATTCTCAAAATCTTTAGGCTCTAATGCCAAAAATGATGCATCCTACAAACACCTCCTATAGACCTTACTCTTAGATTCATGCCTTAACTTATGAAAGATAACTTCTTTAAATTATCACACACCTCTTCGTAGTTTCATACACCTTAACACACCTTAATAGACCTATAAAGTTCAATAATCTTTTGTTATAAGGATTAATACTCTTAATTTACCTATTGGCTGAGGTAGCTTCCTTAGAGCTCTTTTTCTCTATTTTTAGGCCATAAATTTATATAGGTTATCTCAAAAATGAAAGTAATAATAATTTTGGATACCCATTAAGATATTATGTATCATATATAAAGCTTATATGTGGTTCCTTTGTATGTATATATACTTTCCTTTATAAGCCCTACTTCAATTAGCCTTCTTTTTGTGCAAAGCTCCTTGTTCTAATAATTGTATAGAATTTCTCACCAAATAAAGAATATTTATAGATACCCAATAGTATTTATAGGTGAATCAATAATTTCTTATCCCTCTCCTCTGTACAAATTAACTTTTCTCATACCACCCTACTCTTTTCACATGCTTTACACCTAGAACTTGATTCCAATTGGATTTTTCCATACTTGATCATATCATATAGGTATGAAACCACCTTAAATATTTTTAAACACTCCTAAGGACACAATTAAAATTTTTAAAGTAATTTAACTAGTGGAATATCATTTTAGCAACTAAACCCTAGTTCTAGGGTTTTCTAGGCCTACATAGGGTTGAGAGCTCAATAAATTCCACTGTGAGTGTTCTATCATGTTTTGTGATCTAATAATTTGACTTAAGAGAGGATGGTTAGTATCATGTTAGTTTAAAAATTAAAACAAAATGAAAGAAACATACTAACTAACATAACATCTCTAGGCCTAGACACTAGGGAGAGCTTTGTTAACAACCATGAGTAAAACACATAACTGAAATGCAAAATAAACTCTCTTTTACCTTCCTTAGATGCTAAAAAATGCTTTTTATAGTGGATTTATTAGCCTTTTCTCATGAAGTCTTCATTAAAGGAGGCTTGGCTATCTCCTCTTCTCCTTGGCACCTTTGGCTTGTGGCTTGGCTTAGCTAGGAATTAATTTGGCATGGTAACACTAGTTTCATGAAGCTTTTAAAACCAATCATACATTATAACTTTACATTCTCATGTGTTTTAAATTCATGTGGTGAAGACTCCTATTTATAGATTTTTGATATTGATCAAACTCAACTTAAACCATCCATATCATATTGAGATGTGTGGTTGAGGATTAATTCTATTTTTGGAATTAAGTTTGTAATTATCCTCATCATGACATTGGAAGAAAGGTAAATTAAGAGGCATGGATGGATTTGATGAGGCATGGGAGGCATGAAGTAAATGAATCCTAATATTTATGGCATTTATTGCCTAAAGATGTCTTTTCAAGAAATGAGGTCACCTGATGATGCAAATATTCAATACTCATTTCTCAAAACAAGTTTTCAACATGTTTTCATGGATTTATTTATTAGGATCTAATTTGGTTTAGTTAGCTCTCAAGCATGATTAAGCACTTCATGCAAAAATTACTCAAATTGATCAGAATGCCTTATTATTGGTTAGAAATTTGACTCGATTGGAATTGAAATTCAATGTCAAATGCATTGGAACTTTATTCCCATTTAGGATGTAACCAAAAAAAAATGACAAAGGCATGTGTCTCGTATAATAGATTTGATAGGAAAGAACAATCCAAAGCACCTAAGTGAAAAATTGGCATTTTGACTTAAAATGATCTAATAAAAGTTAGTTGGGCCATAAATTAATGATACCTTGACCAAAATTGGCACTTGAATATGTCATTTTCACATCATTTAACATGTTTTAGTGTTTTTAGGCCAAATTGTACATTTTGGGTGAAAATTGGTCAAAAGCTTGATTAGAGATTATTGGTGGCCAAATTTATGTGTCTACATGATTAAGGGTTCAAAATGGGTGATTTAGGTCTACCTATATTTCCTCCATCCTTTCCATTCATTATACAAGTCACATTAACTCTTTGTTCATCCTAAACAAGGTAGGTTTAGTGTGATTTCATTGTGTGTTTATGATAGTCAATAGAGGTGTCGAGGGTTTCATCAAATATTTGATTCTAATAGGTGTTATGAGTTAAAAAGAGGCTTATCCTTCCTTATATAACATATCCTCATTCATAAAATAGTTCAATCCATTTATTTTCTTATCAGAACATATAAGGTTTTATGCACCTACCTATACCCTATCACCTACAAGCCAAGGATTAAATTTTAAAATATTAAGGCATCTAAAGTCTCCCAAGTATTTCTTTACTCATTCCTTAGGTTATTAATTTTCTCATAGACCTATCCTCATGATCTTAAAACTCCCATGCATCCATTTTTTCATTGATCTACCTTTGCAACATTGGACTACATATGTGTTTTGAATACCCTGCCAATACCCTTTTCTCATTAAAACTTCTTTAGACCTCTTTGATAAAAAATCCAATTTAAAAACTATTATAAAAACATGTCTAAAATTTCCTTATGTGTATCGTATGCTCTGATATGTTATTTACTTCTTGAAACTCTTAAGAGGATACACACATAACCCTGTACATGTCCTTATCACTATCTAGACTAGAATTCTACATATAAGATTAATATTTGCATAAAATTGTTATGAGAATCAAACATCATTATTCTTATCCAAATGAGGATACTTACAATTCAATACATGATATAAGATCAATGTCTTCCAAAACCTTATTAGACACTTTATGCCTTCTTCTTTTCCTCACTTATAATCCATTATCTCTCTTTCACTCTTACATCCTTACATTCTCTCAGTCTCCCCTCTCCTTGAATAATAGATCCTCCCTCTCTATCCCTCATCTAACACACTTTATCACCTTTATTAAATTATACGTATATCACTCTTTCGAATGGGATCCTTCTCTCTCCCTATGCCTAACTTAGGCTCTAAAATAAATAAAGAATATTTCTAGTTAACCTAACATGTTAGTTTGGAGAATATTTTATAAATGAACATTCCATGGTTGAAATATATCAACCACCTCCCTTAATTGATTTACAAGCCAATATTTTCCTCCAACATGAGAGATGATTTACCTTATCTTCACCTTTGTAAGTTTTCACTTTTAATAATTACATTTAATCCTCCTCTTAAATCAACATTTTGGAGGTAAACACAATTTGAATTTGAACTCAACTCCACACTAGATCATGATTTGAGATTGCATGCTAGATGGCTTCAACTTGTCCATGTCTAGCATGACAATAAGTGAAGATGCTCCTATATCACCTTACTACCTCCTCCTCCTTAACTCATAGCAGAATATCTATTCTATATAACTCTACAAGTCTTGGTTGTACCTCATACCATCTATATACATGCAAGTCCTATAGAATATGTTGCATCAAACCAAACTATCACCTCACTTGCCCAAAATGGAAGTATTTCATGTACTCTATCTTCCTCCCTATGACCACCTTTCCCTCTAGATGAATACTAACTTGGCATTTATCCCAAGCCATGCAAAAAAATTGATGTAATATATCTAGATAACATCTCCATCCCATAGTCCCTTGAGGAACCCTCAATATTAATTTAGGTTCTAGGTCACACCATCTATATAATCTTGTACTAAATTTTATTTTCATCATAAGAAGGAAACATTGTAGTTAGTCTCAAACCATCATATCTATGGGGTAAAAATAAGATATACCACCTCAATTTGCTCATATAACCAACACTATAGAATAATAATCATGTCCAACCCATACCTCCTCTAGGTCCTCCACCCCCATAGCTCCATGCATACCTATGCTAGTAAATTTGAGGCCTAGGAAAATACTATCATATGCTCCAACATATCTACAACATCCCCAATAAAGATCCATGGGAACTTACCTCTTCTTAAGTTTAAGAGAGAATAACATGAGATGGATAGCATAATCATCATAAAAACTCCCCTCCCCTTTATATCAGCCTCATATAAAGGCTCAAATACAAAACCACCAGCAACAAAGGTAATCTCTACAATATCTCTACCATATAGTCATGTCAATATTACTGCACACCCTTACTCATCCATGGGTTCAATCATTTCTCCTTATACTATAAATCATAATATCATATAGATATCCTCCTTAGTGATCATTACCTCCCCTATGGGTAGTTAAAATGTCCCAATAGTCATGTCTCATCACTCTAACAATACCACCAACAAGCTCGCATCTTGGTGAATGAGATGGTATAATCACATTCCTCCTAAGCCTAAAAACTTCATGTGTGCCCAATCATCATCACTCAACTAGTCCTATAACCAGTCCAATAGAAGAGGCACTTGATATTGCATCTATAGTAGTTTCCATGCTAATTACTAGAATCCTCTATAAGATTTAAATTTACTAAACTTCTACTTAGTCCAAACCTAGACACCTTAATTAGATATTCCATCTTATTTATAAAATAAAAAAATGATTAATTATTGATCAACATCATTTCCTCTAAATCAATGTCAATTCTCCCTAAATCTTTGTCAATTATTGAGATTGAACACTATATCTACATTACCATCCTATCCTAGTGCTAACCCATTCCCTTAATCCAAAAAATCCAAAAACTCAAATATCCAAGAAAATTAAAAAGACAATAGGGACTATCTCATCTTGAGATAATCATCATTTCCTCAAACCATTGTTGCTTTCCTCCATTGCACCACATATCATAATCAACAACTGATTTTTACTCATGATTCATTTTACATTGATAGAAAATGAGTTCTTTCTACATATAATTTGGTTATATACCTAGCTTTGGATCAACATTTATTTATTTTGAGTCAACATCAATTTGGTGGATTGATGTCAATTTATTTTATATTGACATTGATTTGCCCATTTTTCACTCTTTACATTTGTTTTCATATATTCAATCCTACTCCATAGCCTCACCTTGATCCCTTATCACACCTACCCTATTATTTATCCTATTAAATTTTAGGTTTATGGATTTAGACACCCCATTAGTCCCACATCCTACATAAGGAACATGCATTTTCTGGGTATCTCCCCTTTATGGGTCCAAAGAGTGCATTTTCTCTTGAGAATAGATGTCTATAGGTAGCACACACATCATATAACATAATAAATGCTTTAGTTAGCTAAAACCTATCATTTTTTCTCTTACATAACCTTCATTTAACCCCATTTATTCATATTTATGGCATGCTATTATGGGATTTTTCTTAGGGAATCTCTACCTATATTACGTTACATCCTATCAATGTAAGACATATACTTCATGTTATGTATCCATGCTATTAACTCTCATTTTTTATCTATCCATCCCATTCATTACTCTATTTTTCAAAGTTGTCACTTGCTACTCATCCTACACAAGTTCTTGATTTGAGGGAGGATACATCTTCACATAAACCGTGGGCATTAGACCTCTCTCAAATTTCATCTCATGACATGTATTGCATACCACTCCATAAAAATGGGTAAATATAGATAATATAATTTCATATATTATATATTATTTATTAGGTGTTTTAAGTCCCTTATTATTATTTTATTATCTTAAATATCCCTATACTCAATTATTTATTGTTATCCACCTGGTAATCTATTTTTACAAATTATCATTTTACCTCCCTAACTACCTAAATCTATTTACAACCCATTGAATATTAAACTTTTACCTGTGGTTGGACTAAAACAACATGGATAAAACAATCTACTACCAAAAAGGGTAAATTATTGTTGATTCTCTTATGATCAATGCTAATTATCTTAATTGATGTCAATATATTTATACTCAACCAACCCTTTGGCTCTGGGACCATGAAATTTGAATGTAGAAATGATGCTTGGATTTTTGGATAATCTAGGAGACCTTAACACCACTCTATCAAAATTATACTACACCTAATCCACATCTACCATCATGAGCCTAAAGGATCACTTGCACTTGTGGGAAGAAATCCATTTCGCCTACAACTTAGTTCAAGGTAAGTATTTATTATGTTATTTCATTTCCTATTAGTTTATCTACTCAGGCATGGTTATATATCTCTTGGAATGAAACCTACATCCCTTTGTTTTATTTTATCATCCTTTATCACCTTATAATCCTCAATTTTGAAATAGGTGTTGTTTAGAAAAAATCAACACCAATGCATCTGAATCAACACCAATTCAATAGGATCAACATCAATCCATTATAAATTATTTTTAAAAACTTGAGCCTTTTGATCTTATAAATTTTTCTTTAATCCATTCAAATTTTTTGTCTTTTCAAACATGCCATTATTATGTAGATGGCTCTTCCTAGAATTGTGCATAACATTACTAATATTACTAATCTACCCATTATATATCAACCCTTTTTCATCAAATAGAGTGATATAGCCTTTGAGTTATCACTTTGTGACATTATTTATTATCTCTTAATTGAATCTACTTCTGACCAACTTGATGTTATACAAGAAGATGTGAATTTTGTTATAGCATATTGGGATAAATACTTTGCTTTCATTGATACTTTATATGAAGATTAACTCATAATAATTATTGTTATCACATATATATATATATATTTTAATTTTAGTGTTTATTTATCTAATTTATTATGAAAATATCGATCTAACATCCACTTGAGGAAGTTCATAACTTCTTGGGACTAGTTCCTAACTAGGCAACTCACCTATCTATCTATTAATCCATTTTTTCCAAGTTGTTTCTTTGTGTACAAGTTATTCTTCCAAGCCAAAAATAAATTACCTTATTTTCTTGATTTAATTAGGTGTAACCATCTTTTTATCTCCAAGTATTCTTCATAAACCTTTGTTTTCATTAAGTTAATTAAATTAAAAGGATAAATGAAAACCTACTATAACAGACCTGCTAGTATAAAGATGTATGTTCTAACTAGCTTATGATACAACCAAAAAACAATGTTGTTAAGTGAAGTCTCCAAAAAGGCCCAATAACATGGTTTGGTGAATAAAATATACAAAAATAATGATTTTAAAAGTGAATGACATGAAAAATAGACCATAGAGGTGAGAAACACCTCCTAGAATGAATGAAAGAAACTTTAATCACTCAGGGAGGGTAAAAAAATAAATTTTCAAGATATATATTCACGCCATGGGGTGAAAAGTTTTTGTTTTCACCCAAATAATTTTAAAATTAGATATCTCACCTAGTGGGATAAAAACATCAAAAAATGGCATGTGGATGAGGATGGAGGCACATGAGTGATTGATTGAGGGAACATAGGTTACCACCACATGATGAACCACTAGTAAGTCATCTCACATTAGATTTGTTGGCATTAATTATATATTGATTGATAGGAGTAGGATTAATATTTACAAAATTACCATTTATGTGGAAGTGTAAATGTTATCTTTGCCTAAAAATAGAGGAAATCATCAAAATGGTAATTTTGCCAAAATAGGTGATTTCATCATTTTCGTGCAAACTGAAAATGGTGGCTTCATTGAATTTAATTTAAAATCACTAAAATAGTGATTTTTCCTAAAATAGGTGAAGTTGTCATTTTCATGTAAAACAAAAATGATGGCTTCACCTAATCTCCCAAAAAATTGACAACTTCATCAAAAAACATTAGTTAAGGAAAAGTTAGTGTAAATACGCATTACGTAAAGTAAAAACATTATTCAAATATCTAAGAGAGAATTAAAAGAGTAGGTACTTCATAGATAGTAATGCATGCTAATACATATCTATATATGGTTGTATGAGTGGCTTGAAGTATTGATGATGTATGGGCAACATTCACACTATTATTGAAATCCATAGATTTGGATGGAAGACATGGTGGCATTTTTATAGATTTTAGGTCTACTATAAGTAGCTTAGATACTCAAAATTAGAGTATATCAAGCTTATTTGAGTGCAATGGTATAGCTATAAAACTCAGATACTTTGACCTTCTACCTACCAATAAGGAAGGCTATGATAACACCTAAGGATACCTAACATATCCTCAATCTACTTATGAGATGATAGAGGTTGTTTTTGATAGATCTATCATAACAATAGGTTGTATTGTATAATTTGAATAGCTATAGAGATATTCCCATGCCACATACAAAGGTGGATATTGATGTATTGGAGACATCCACTGATATTTATCTAGATGACCTAGCCCTAGAGGACCCATCACCACTAGTACTTATTGATATATAGGTCATCACTATTATGGATATCATCAGTGGCATATTATTTACAAATAAGAGTGATTGATTATTTCATATATGCTTAGGAGGAGTGATTTATGATATGATGGAGGGTATAACCAAATTTGTTTGGGGGATAGTAATATTGGCCCAACTTATAGAGACTTGAATATTGTGGCCTATTGAGGAGGTCAGAGTCTTGATGCTTCTACTTTGATATAGTTCTAGGGATGGGAGAACATAATTATTGAGAATATAATATTTATTTGGCTAGATACATGTATGAGGCCTATAGGATCTAATGGCATATGGTTGGGTTCATATAAGTGTAGGTTACAAAGGACACCATGGAGAGATATAATTTTATAGTCATATGTTGGATGAGTTGATGATTATTTTATTCATTTGGAGGTCATATTTACCATATCAATAATAGTGGACATGGGATAGTTTGTGCATGAGTTGCATGACTATTTGGCGCTTATTGATAGGTTGGCATACCCATATTACTAAGGAGTATAGGCTTGATCATGTTCTATAGAAGTTTGGTATGTTATAGGATGTCCTTTTTGACCCAAGATGGTTTACACAGAGAACTCAAGATATTATTCATATGACTCTAGTGATTATTAGGATCATACATGTGGGTATTTATGGGGGATCTCCATATACTCCATGGGCTTATGCAAGTGGATTGATAGATGTAGGTGTGACATCAGCCTATGTTATATGGTGGGCACATTTTTATCCTTTGATATTGATAAAATCTAAGTTGAAACCTAGACATGGATAGACATTGGAGGGATAGGGTGGAGATTATATGAATGTCAAATATGAGAGTGAGGCCAAGGCTGAGATGAGTAGTGTTTTTAGTAGTATTGATAGTAGTTTCCATAATAGTCGGGTAGAAATGATGATAATGGGGATAATGAGGGTGATGAGGGGGTTGGTACAAATTTTATTATGGTAAAACCTATCTCCATAAGTATAAAAAGTTTTTTTGACTCTCCAAGTCATCCCTCCCTATAAGCATTTAACCCATAAGGACCACATAGGAGGTTGTGCACATGATTAATATTGATATCTCTTAAAATGAAGCCTTTATTCCAATGATTCCCATCCATTCCTATACCTAATAATGAGCATAGGTTTTCACATCAAATAAGTGTTAATCTACTCCTATGAGGAGTTACCAATGAATTCTACATGTAATATCCTTCATCACACTAACAGGGTGCCCAAATTAGAGTGCACGGGTCCCCTAATCTTCAAACAAAAATAGGAGTAGTGTGTAGGAAATAGTTCTAAATCATGAGGAGTACACTCAAGATATTCAATCTTCTTATACACTCTTATTCAAAGGATTCCTCATGACTAAATGGTGAACTATCACGATAAATCATAGAGTCTCACATGTGTGTCCTTGTGAAAAATATACTTCAAATACAATAGGAAGATACTAGGCTTAGAAAGAGTTAGGGTCTTGTTCATTTCTATAGAAGATTTCCCTTAGTGCCCTTCACTAGCTTAAAACTTCACTGGGTAACTAACTCTCTACATACCCTTTAATATTCACCCTTTATGCATGATACATTTAACTAATTAGCATGTAATATGACATGGTATAACCCATAGTTAGGCATACATATCTCCATGTCATTAGGCTAGTCCAACTAGACTAACAAGTGGCATCCAAAAAAAAGTATGGTAGTTAAACCTGATTAGCTATTAAGGGAGATGAATCTAAATATAATTGAATGAAAAAATGGATATCATAGTTTTATAGCATGATAACATGACTCCCTTGGTTACATAAATTCCCTTCATTTATAGATCCACATGTGGAACCACAAGTGACCTTATAACTACTTCCATGATAAAATTATCAGACATAGCTTAAATAAGCATGGCTTGAAGTAATTTTTAAAGACATTAATTATCTTAATATACCTCAATCCCTAGGAAATATTTCAAATTCAAGTTACTACCTACCACATCTAACAATTGATTATGCAAGGCCTTGCCTAACACTATATAAACTATGATTTTTACTATAAAATGGTTGACATTTCTACTCATCATAACACTATTGAAATTTACCCTCCAAGATCCCTCTCCTGGTATAGTAAGGATATGTCCATTTGAGTTTATAATACTTCCTTAGACCAAGAGATTAATAATAAAAATATTATTTACTTCATACTCTATGTTTTGTGCACATTCATATTTATTGATCCTTGCCTATGGATGTTCATCCTCCATTCACACATATACATAGAATCAAAATTATTTTTAGGTAATATGATGTTTATACACAAGTTTACATAGATTTTATTAGTGGACCATTTTCCATCCCTCTTATCATTGCATTATGTTCCCTTACCTCCATGTGAAACACTTATGCATAACACCTGGTTTAAAGATATTATATCTAGTCTGTTAATATTATTATGTCATTAAGTGGGTGAGGAACTTGATCTATTATTAGTGCATCAACTTTTACATTATATAAACCCTCTTACCTTTTCTCTCCTCTTTACCCTTTTTTAAGTGTAGGTTTAAGACTAGATGTAGATTTCATTTTTATCTTTATAGGTCTGTGTGTTAGTCTTAAACTAGGTACTTTTAGAATAGAACAAATTTTACCTATTTTAAACGTTCATCCCAAGGAGTGAAATAATCCCATTTCTTTTTGGACAATCCTATAGTTACAAATAAACACTGAATCACTCTCTAGCATGTAATTCAAGGGCACTAGACATAGAAGAGCTACATGTCAGTGTGTGAAAGAGCCTTTCATACATGAGTGCACATTCTGAGGGATAAAATTTTATTGCATGCTTGGTGGGAAACTTAAAATATTTAACAAATAATTTCTTGATATTATTAGTTGATAATGTTAAAGACACCCTATACAGAACCTAACAAATCCAAGCATTTTTGTTTCATAAGGAACAACCTTTTTCATATATATGCTAAGATAGATGAGATCATCTTCAAGAGGCAAATTTTTTTGTTTAATATATTTACTAATACCCTTTAAAGTAGTAAGAGTTACATTTTCCTTGTATCCTATGAAAATTGATAGTAATACATGATAACCTTCTCCTAGAACTCAGTCTACACCCCCATTTGCACAATTTACTTCACACAGAAGAAGACTACTCCCCATCCCATTCATGTATACTATTATAAGCCAACCCTTTTCCCCCTATAATAGAGGCATCCCATTTATCCATCCA